>CABPRJ010002387.1:747963-827152 GCA_902439185.1 Cinara cedri | reverse complement strand
AAAAAAAAAAAAAAAAAAAAAAACAAAAAAAAAAAAATTAACAACCATAAAACGTTACCGCAATATGGATCAAAAATTATAAACCATTACAATAATAATATATGTATTAACACGCGCGCGTATTGGACAACGACCGGTGTAGATTTTTTTCAAAAAAAAAAACCACAAACCTTTCGAAATTGTCCGTATACTATTATTGGTTTTTTGCCGACTATCGGTTGCGGCGTTAAAATTGTCGCAATTTGTTTCAATCGCGCGGGCCGCCCGATCGCCCCCCACCGTCACGCGTCGCCGACGCGTGACGGTAACCCCGCGTAAAAACCGTCGTCCGTCCCGCCCGACCCGAGCGCGATTGCCGCGTCCACCGAATTCAGAAGAGTCCGCGGAAAAACCCTCGGCGATCCAACGACAGGACAAGCGGCGGGCGCGTGTTCCCGCCCGGCGCATTCCCCGCCGCCGGGTCGGCGGTTCCCCCCCCTCCGCCGTCCGCGTACCGCAGAGCCCGTTTCTCGTCGCGGGCAGCAGTGTGGCGGCGGTGGGAAACGCACGTGGCGCGAGCCGGTATCCGCGGGAAACAACTACGGAAAATAGCGCTACGAGTAGCGCATACAGCACGCCCGAAGAAGACCCGCCAACACAACAATGCCGTTTTTTTTTTTCTTCTCCCGAACCGCTCCGCGGCGTCACCGGCGCACGATACGTCTGGCAGGCAGCTCAAACGCAGATTCCGTACCAAAACCGTCGCGCGCGCTCTGTCCGTCCGTCCGTCCGTCCGTTCCCGCGCGGTCGTCACGCGGCCCGCCGGATCGGATTTCCGGTGGCGCAGATATCACGGGGCGTTCGGCACACGTCCCTTTCGAAAATGCCCGCGTACTCGTTGTATCCTTTTACGTTTCTCGGGGACCGAAATTGCGCGCGCGCCACCACCCCCCCACCCCAATAAACATACCGAGAATACGACCGCTTTTGTACGAAAACTGCGCTTCGGCGCGTCCGGAAAAAGGGATTTTTTCTCCCGCCGGCGAGGTATTAGCCAAATTAATTTTCGCGATCGCTGCAAAGTGTACACGTATACATTTCTGACGCGATTACGAGCTCAGAAAAAGCGTGGGGTACGTACGTTCAAACACTATTTATATAAAAAATGTACAACCGCAGAATACGGTAATTATCATCGTGGGCAGATTGAAACGAATTGAAAAGTTAAAAAAAGTTCAGTTAGTTTTTTTAATTTTAACCGGATTATAATTTTTTAAATTTTTTATTTTTTTTTCATTACCTTAGTAAACTAACGAATTCATTTCGAATTATTTCTCGTAGATTTTTCTCAACAAATATGAAAAACTGAAAAAAAAAACGTTTGAAAAACAGGAAAATGTAAGTAATGTAGGTATTAGCTAAAAATATTATGGCCTTTTTTCTCCGCGCACAACTAATTTACCAGCAATTTTGCACCAATCCGCAATGACAGCAATGTTTCTAAAAGGAAATCCGATTGAGGAGGTACTTTAGATCATTTGACTTCGAGTCATTAATCGATTTTCTCAGTTTTCACGGCAAATGTGAAAAACCGCAAAAAAAACGTAGAAACCGGGGAAAATCGGTACAAATATTATTGAAAAACATAAAACAAAGCCTGTTTAATTATTTTACTATACAATTGCACATATATTGTTGAACTCCGCTTAAAATCGTAAGCAATGGTTTATTGTTACTCACGAGTATACATTAAATTACCTATAGCAGTGGCTGCACCCGTCCCCATTATCCTAGGACGTCTTTTTTATTAGTAAATATGAAATAAGAATGTTTTTTTTGTTTGTTTTTTAGACTTCATACAATGTTTACTCTAGTTTTTCTTAAACTTTATTAAATGATAGAATTGCAAAGTTTGAAAACTTATATTCTACTTTTTTTTTAATATCCGCAGTTTTCAGGTTGATTTAGGTAATTTCCCTTACTCTTTTTTTTAATATATTTTTTTTCATAGTATTTCTTATTTTCATATTAACAAGATTTTTCGGTAATACGGGAGATAATTCACATATATTTATATATATCATACCTATTATTTATAACCTTTGGTCGAGACGGCGGAAATATTTTAAAAAAATATTATCACGAATTTCGATCACTAAAATCACAAGAACAAGACGGATGACCGATTTCGGAAACAGACCGTATTTTAGATTCTGCGAACAACTTTGCTACCGGAAATGTCGCGTTGATTATCAAGCGAAGCGCTTTTTCCGAAAGAAAATCTGACCGGGACATATCGTGTCCCGGCAAACGGGAAACACCGGGAACACCCGTAAGAAACACGGGAAAACGTTTAAAAACGTGTAAATCCGGACCGCCGCTCAGAATCGTTTTTCGGTTGGCGCAACGCAATAACAGCAATGACCGGTTGTTAACCGTCGCGCGCCGATCGAATACACCGAGTTCCCCCCGTCCACGCGTCGCCCGTTCGAACACGTCCCGCCGCTCCGCGACAACAGTGGCCCACCCGCCGCCACCGTACGACGTACCGTCCGTGGTCCGGTTACACCGCGCACGTTTTCGTGCACGTTTCGACAATACCCCCCCGACGTGGATGATTTTGTGGACGTATTTTCTGGCGGCGGCGGCGGCGTTTTCACGCGTGGTGCACACCGCCTGCGGACTCACGCGGAGTCACTCACGTCGGACGACACGACGACATCGTTACCGCGATCGTTACCCCTACGACGGGGTCCGGCGCGCGAACGCCGCGAATAATCCGCGACGACGATGTTTATCGAACCGTCCTTCGGGTTTTGACCGGGCGGCGCTCGATGATACCCGCCCCCCCCCTCCCCACTAACACACACGCGAACATAATTAACGGTAATATTTCAATCGCATTCGGCACCGCCGGGTTTCGTTTGATGGCCGGCTTTTGTTCGTACGCGACGGCGGTACGGCATAACAGACGACGACGAACGTTACGTGTCATTGGATACCCACCCGTTGAGAGACAGTGTTACGGAAAGGCGGTCGTGCGAACTAACGCGACCCGGGTGTACGCGTGGGCGCTGTCTGTACGTTATTGGGATGTCCGCCTATTGCGCGCGGCTACTTACTAGGGGCGAGGCGGACCCCGAGAGCCGAGCGGAAATCGAACCCCGCCGCGGTTATTGTTGTTGTCGTGTCAGCGTCCGGCGTACGACGACACGCGTATCTATACGGGGTGCGCCGGTCGGGCTCATTAAAATCGCGTTCGAAAAAGGGAGACGGGGAAAAAAAAAAAAAAAAAACCGTCGGCGCTTTTGTGGAAATCGCGAAAACCGGGGCCGGCCGGTAAAACCGTCGCGCGCGCGTTTCCGTAAATTTTTCGCTCTCGCTGCCTGCCCCTGCCCGCCTCCGTGTAAAACGTGAGTAAGGCGATAAAATCACATATAGTTAACAATAATAAAATATAGTTGAAAGTTTACAATCAGAAAAAAAAAAAATTTAAAAAAAATAAAATTGTTTACCAAACATAAATACTGGGAAATATATATTGTTGACAAAGAATCACTAACAACTGATCTCCGCTCAGAATAGTTTTTTCATAAGCAACGGTATAACGTTCCTTATAGGTATACATTAAATTATCTATGACAATGGCTGCACTCGTCCCTATTATCCTAGGTCATCTTTTATTATTTTATAATTTATGTGTTCAAACTTGTAAATTACCTTAATGCTCTACGGTACATTTCAACCCGCTCACCAATAACAGTAGCCTAGTCATGAGCAATATCTTTTTGTAACAACATTTATCAGATTGTTTAAAGATCATATATTTATTGATATATCATCCTTCTAAGTTTAGTGTCTAAACTATACATTTTTATTGAATAATTATACTTATAATCGAGTAATGCTACAAGTGATTTTTGTTGGGCAGAATAAATTTTAAAGGCCGCCTAATATTTTCCAAACAATCAAATAATAATCAGTTGGAATTTAAAAAAAAAAAGAAAGCTTTAGTCAAATTATAATAAACAACGAATTACCGTATTGATAGTTGATCTTCGTTTGAAACAGTATCATCTTGTTGAGTCGAATAGTTGTTCGTAACTGCGTTTCTAATTAAAAAAATAACATTATAAACCGACTGAATACTCAATAAAATTTCAATAACTAACTTATTTGTAGCTAAACGTTTACGTGAAGCCATTTGCCTAGACGATCGACGTCTTTTTACAGCGGGGGTTCTTGTCACGGGTCTTCCTCCTGCACAAGAATAAATATGGAAAAAAATTACATTAACTAAAAGAAGATGTTTCAAGGTGCATTCGTACTCGGTGATTTAGGCACACGACGTCCTCTATGGGGCTGTAGATAATGGCGAGAATCCATAGTCGATATATTCTGCATCTGATCATAACAAACCAATAATATATTGATTGAAACAACAAATATATAAATACGAATTCAAGTAAGTACTCTATCCTCAGCGGCACAACTAGTGGTGGCTACGAGGAGAGAGCTCGACCCCACTATAGATCGTCTGAACACCCCAAATAAAGTTTATTTAATATTGCGGCGGGGATCAAACCCGCTGCCCCAAGGTTTACGAGCCGACTGCACCGCCATTTATCCATATAAAACGCACATTAGATATTTTTATCACCGGTCAGTGCTGTGGCGAAAACTATTACAAAAATGTCGGTAATAATTCTATCGATAAAATATGTTGCGAGAAAAGTCGTCCGGCGCGAAAACCCTTCATTAAGATTGAATCTGATCGCAAAAACGACATCCGCAACAACGTTTCTAAACATCGCTATTATCATTATTATACAATAATATAATTAGCATTAATCAGTTTAAATTATATATTACTTGATTTTCGAAATTCGAAGGGTTGTTTACTGGCGATAAAGGATGCATATCATTCAAGTAAACGGTCTGGGGCTCTGCTAAATCGATAAAAGAACGAACATGGACCTTGTGCTCTTTGTTCAGCATTCTGAATAAGTTTTTTACGTTTTCGTTTTCGGCAGAAGGCCGTTCGGCTACGGGCGCGGGCGGAGTATTCGTCACAACCTAAACGTAATCCACGCGTTACAATAATAAATGGAACGATACATTTAACTGTATCACTTCAAAATGGGTAAATTGAAAATGTCTTACTTCGAACGACCGTTCGGGATGCTGCAATATGGTACTATAGAAATTTATTTTGTCCAATGTAATTCCAATCGGTTCCAATGGCCTCGGCGCGTTTGAACCCGACGCACGGGGTGAAGAATTTTCGGCCTGGTAATCGTTCTCTTCGCCTTTGTTACAAGTAAAATTGTTGTTAAAATTACGCGCCGCGAACGTGTATCCGCGTCGGAATGTCTACGAAACGTGAACGTTCCCCTCCACCCTCACTCCCCCCCCCCAGAACACCCGCCCCGCCGCGAAAATTCGGGAACGACATTGCGATGTTGTTCGTCATTGTCCGGGCAGATAACCGTAACGTAACGTACCGCAACGTACGGGGTCGTCGGACGCCGCGGGCACGGCGACCGGTTTCTCCCGACCGGCAAATGTTTTCATCGCGGCAATCGAACGGAGCGCGCGTCCAATGTTAACGCGCCGAAAACGGTACACGGGGTTTTGCGCGGCGGCCGATCCGCAGGTAGGCAGACGACGGACGGGACTGTTACACCGACAGCGGAACCGCCAACCGCAAGGAACTCCGGAACGCGCGCGCGCGCCGACTCATTGGGTCCAGTCCGCGGGAAATTATCGCCCCGCGGTTCGGCGGCACGGATGGTTATCACGCGAACCCGCGCGCGATATCGAGCGCGCGCGCCGTCAAAATCCGTACACGACGGTTGGTCCGTCCGGGTATTGTGCGCCAACACGAATACGGCGCGATTTCACTAGGTACCCCCCCCACCGCCACCACCGCCGCAGCCACCGCCGCCGCCGCCGCCACCCGCGGGCGTGCCGTCTTTAACGCGCGGGAGACGACGGTACTCGTTTTGTTTTTAACCGGAGTACGCGAAAAACTGTATCCCCATAGGCGCAATTTCAGTTTTTAACTTGGAGGGGCTCAATAGTTTCAAACGAAACAGATCCGCATCTGCCCCCCCCATNTAGTTATCTCACCAATTTTCCCGCATGAATTATGGATCCATTAATAAAACTAAGAATATTTCTATTAAAACGAATAACATAATTTAGGTATTCAAAAACATAACGTATACAATTTGAAACACTTAATTTTTATCCGTTATAACTGAAGGGTTTTTAATAATAGCGGAACGACACTTCGAAATAAGTATGTTACAAAAACGATACATGAGTATTGAACATATAAATTTTCAAACTCGTAAACCGATGCACCGATGAGCAATAGCGCTGCGACTATGGTTATTAGTTTTATCTTAGATATTAAGACCGAATACGTGGGATTTATTGTGAACATCAGAACCGATTCTAAAAATACACCATGCACTATCAGTTTATTGGCCATTGAACACGGTCTCCTGGAAGTGTGGGGTATACGGTACCTGCGCATATTGCACGTCGCGTACGGGCGTACGTAAAATAGAAACGAAAAACAAGCCAAGTTTCTGTAATATGGGTAATACCCGCGAAGCCACAAAGGACCAACACCCAAAGGTTTATAGATAATAATAACCTATAAACCCGGCTAACACCATACGTATATTTTATATCGTATATATTTTCTATGACTAACACTATGTACATTAGATAATTAATGAAGCATTTAATACTTAAATACAAATTTTTGGAGGGGCTGAGCCCCTCCAAGTCCCCCCCGAATTGCGCCTAAGTGTTATACCGTTTCTCTTTTACTTTTTTGAAAATTTTAAATAATAATAAATAAATACGCGGGAGGAAACAACATTTGTTTAACATTCGCCTTTGGAAACGATTTCGATGCGTATACGTCTGTAAGTTAGTTATTAGCACGCCCGCGCGCTTTTTGAGCCGATTCTATATCCGTGATCGGATATAGAATAGAAAAAAAAAACAAAACAACGTATACGAACGGAGTGACGGTGCTATGGGCAAAACGGGCAGAACGAGTACACGCAACATAAACACACCGGGCAATTCTTTCGGGGGAGGGATTTTTTTTCGTTCAATGGAGGACGACCCAAAGCGGAAAGTTTTTTTTGGATTTTTATATCCGATCGCCGCACGGTATACGGGTGGGAGGGGGGTGGGTAGGTAGGTAGGTAGGTACATTCGCGTCCGTCCGGTGCATTCGGTGACGGTTTACGAAAATTAACCCGCCGGCCCGACCGCAACAAACCCGCTCGTCGGTTTCGCACGCGTTTAACAGAGGGACATATTAATTCCCATCGGGTATCGGGGGTGGGGAGGGGTGGACGACTTGTTCGCGCGGCACGTTAACGAGTATACGGCGGACGACAATCGCTCCGCCCGCCCTCATCACTCGCCTGTCCCGTTCGGCAGGCGGCCGATTTCGAAACGCGCGGACGGCCGCGTTCGGGGCCCCGAGTCACGCGAGACCCCGGGACAACGTCTCGCACACGGGGCACGCACCCGCCGCCCGCGACCAAACGCGATCCCCCGACGCGCGCACGCGGGCGATAGGCGAGTTTCTTCGTTTGCGGTTGGTTTTTTTTTTTATTTTGGCCGCGTTTACCCGGCGCGTCTCCTGACCGAACACGCCGAACCCGGCGACGGGCAGCTTCAAAACTGGACGGGGCGCGAAGAGCGGCCGTGTATTTTATTTTTTTGTTTTTTTTTTTACCGCGGAAAATCAACACGCCTGCCGTCGATGTCTCGGTACGAGCGACGACTCGGCGACGGCCGATGCGTGCGTCGTTGTACAGCGTCAAGAGTTGCGTATTACGCCACCCCGGGTATTTTGCGACCGAGTCGAGAAAATCACCACATCTGTACGCCGTCAACGAACGCGCGAACGGATCCCGGGAACAACACTCTACACACACTTCCGTTGTGTCCAAATAAAATCGGTTCGCTCTCCCCCGACCGCGCAAAGAGATCTATCGATTTCGTCCGTATCGACTCCGGCCGTGTTATTCCCCCTGCATTAAGCGGACACGTCCCGGTAACACCGGTACGGCGCGAGCACACGAAAATGGCGAAGCACGTTTAGACCGGTACTCAGTAGTTTACGGTTTTGTAGAAGAAAGAAAACCCCCGACGTACCTGACCCCCCGCCGCGTAATTTTAAATAGATCTCGGCGCCTCACTC
Organism: Cinara cedri; assembly: GCA_902439185.1. Classification (NCBI taxonomy): domain Eukaryota; kingdom Metazoa; phylum Arthropoda; class Insecta; order Hemiptera; family Aphididae; genus Cinara; species Cinara cedri. The sequence continues at coordinate 818,931 of CABPRJ010002387.1, read as the reverse complement.
ACCCAGGTCCGAATTCGCGTTCAGATAGTCGAGCAGCTCGTCGTCCACCTCTTCGAAGTCGAAGACGATGAACTTGTCGTTGAACAATCCTTCGTTGGAGCTCATGGCGATGAAACGCGGGCCGCGGACGAACGGGACGGATACGGTTGAACGTTCGACGTGGATTCGATGCGGGAATGCTGTCCGTGACGGGGAGCTGCACGCAGACGGGTCGCTGGCGAAATACTGTGGCCCCGGCGCGGGTATCGCGGACGTTTTATAACATCGGCGGCGACGGCGAAAAATAGTTTTCGTCGGCGGCGGCGGTTTTTATAATAACGGCCGGGGATTACCCCGGGTACGCGGTACGGTTTTATGGGCGGGCGACGCGAGTGCCGATACGGAACCCACGGGCGAGTCAACGTTGTCGACCGTCCGCACAATAACGGAACGCGTCACGCGTCGATCGTCGCCGGTATCTCGCGGCCGGCCGGTTTCGGCGTTATCGTCCGGCGGCGCGGCGGCGGATGGGAGGGGGCGGAGGGGGGTGAGGAAATCCCGCGGCGCAAATTTAGCGTCGCCGCGTTTATCGAAAGCGCGGGTCGGCGGTAAACGTTCGGGTTTTGTTATCGCTGCGCCGGCAACAACGAAAACAAAGGCCTCCTCCTCCCGCCCGCGAACCGCCCGGCGTCGATTGCGACGGTAACAATAACACCGGCCGCGATTCCGACGAAATCCGTTCTCGGAACAATTATTGCTCGGCGGAACGCGCGTCCGAAACAATAATCGGATAACGTCCGCCGGGCCGGATCGACAGGGTGTACGGAACGTGCAAGATCGGTCGGCGGCCCGTCCGTTGTCGCCGCCGACGACCGCACAGCGTAAACCGCGCGAACGTCCGGCCGAAAGTCGCGACACGAAACACCGCGCCGGGGTCGACAACGGCGCACGAATCGGGCCGGGCGGCCCGGGTAACCGGTCGTTTCGGTCATTTCCGACCGCCGGGATTGTCACCCGGCCCGGTCCACACAGAAATGCCCGTGGACGACGGCCCGCGCGCGCCGTGCAATCCGCGTAGTCGAACAGAGCTGTCCGCTGTCGATTAACCAGCGGGACGTCCGCGAAAACGCACTCGCCCCGAGTACGGGAAACGCGCCGACCGGTTGGCGCGCGCGCGTGTGTCCCGCGGCACTCCGCCGTCGACCGCCAAGGACGCCGGGGACGCGCGGTGAGACCGCGTCGTTTCGGCCGCTCGGCGGCCCGTAACATTCGCTCCGGTCGCGATTGCGTTTTCGCGTCCACTCATGTCCGCCCGGTCCCCATAATACGCCCGGTTTTTTTTTTTTTTTTAGCGAACGCGAAAACGCAGACACGGCCCGAGAAAAACGAACGTACGAGGGAAAGAGAAACCCCCTGTGGCCGGAACAAAGGGAAACGCAGAGGCGATCGAAAAACGCGTACGAATCGGAGACTGGCTTCCGAGTCCAATGCGATTGACCGTCGATCGATTAACCGTCCGTCCGAGGTCGGTCAAACGCCGATTAGCAGTTAGCTTCGTTATCCGTTCCAAGCCGTCGAATTCATTGTTATCGATTATTTATGTTTCCAAAACTCATATTTATTGTGAATTCGTTACATAAACTGTCACGTGACCGAGTTTTGATCCCGATGTTACATCAATAAATTATTAAATACGCGCTGCAATTTTGACGACAATTCCGATTTCGGGGATGAGGAATTTAAAATTTGGCCGTTTTAGTTGCTTTTCCGCGGGCGGCAACAAAGAGTATTCCGACCTGGAGAGACGACGAATGTTTTGATCGACGTCGATTATCAATGAGTACAGTTCGTTACCCCCCCCCCAGTAGATGCGATCCGCGACCGTATTTATTCGCGTACGGATTGGTATATTTGCAATTTGTAATACACTTTAAAGAAGTAGAAAAACTGAGAGACCAGTTTTTCTACGATATAAAATCGAAATTCCGTAAAATTAATAGTAGTACGATTCGTCAATTAATGTAATTTTAGGATGGTCGGAGAAAATTTGAATTTAAAAATCTAAAATATCAATAACGGAAAACCGAATGCAAAAGCAGGGAATAATTATTATTTCGGTAAAACGACAGTATAATTGGTGATAACTGATAAGACAGATGATCCCGCAGACCGTGATACAACAAAATGAAAACGTCGTGTAATGACAAGCCGCATCGTTTGTTAATCGTTGATCGACTAACCGTAACCCGATCGGCCACCGTACGACACACGGAGGTCTAATCGACGGTTAACATTTGATCGTCGGTGAACTGATCGCTGTTTAACCGTTGAAAAAAAAAAAAAAACCGCATAAACTCGATTCGGTTTATGTGGGCGATTTGTTGTATTTGATCGCGGCGCTAGAATACACGCACACGAAGGGCTGGGAGGGGGGAGGGGAAACGGTAATAGTAAAAAAAAAAAAAAAAGGACAACTGTAATATTTGTTCTCGGTCGAATTGATACGCGGATCGAGTTTTGGGTATATAAAGATCGCGGTCAGCGATATAACAAACGTTTGCATATTAAAGGTTTGATATGGTTTTAATGCAGTCCTGGAACTTTAAAACTGCAATGCTGGACATTTTAGTTTTTGCTGGACTATCGACTACCACGGCTGTCCCGCGCCCGGCGTGCCCCCGGCGAGCCAATTTTTATTGTTTATTATTTTGCCGGTGTTCGTATGCGATTTTGGCCGTGTCGGAGTTCAATGAAAACAAACAGGCGGAAAGCGGGCGGGTTCGCCTACGCCGGACTAAATGTGTTCTATTGCGAATTTTTTACTGCGTGAATGTAACAGTAACGGTAATGGCCACGAGAGTTTTCTCTTCCGTAACGCCAATGTAACATTCGAATAAATAAGAATGAATCAATAAGCGATCAGACGCGTCCGTACCGAATACACCGAAAACACCTATTTTATCCCCGGGGAGGTGGAATTTCCGAAAATCCCTTCTTAGCGGACGCCCGCGTCGTAATAGCTATGTGCGTGCCGGATTTCGGCCCGATCCGTCCCGTGGTTTGGGCTAGGCGATGATGAATCTGGTCAGTCGGTCAGGACATGTTGTTTTACACGTACACGGATTATCGTTTTTCCCCGTGGCCCTTCGTGCGCGTTCAAAAACGACTAACAATATGATCCGGGTTTCCGTCGTGTCCGTGCGATTGTGTTGATCGAAAATTGTTACAACAAAAATCATTGCCATTTGAACCGTAATGAGGGTGGGGGGGGGGCGCGGGGGAGAATGGAAGCGACGAGTTTCCGTCTTTATCTCACGCACGTGCGAGACATAGGGATTCGGACGCGTTTCGGTTTCATTTCCAACGTACCGATCGGTCTATTGAAGCGATGAGAATTCTGAAAGCAGACTAGTATTTGCCGTAAAGTCCACTTGATATCGACTTTTCCACATTTTAAATGTATCGCTTTGAATTCTGAAAACAGCCTTTGTAAATAAAAGAGTAATTGAAAAAAAAAAAAAAATGGAATATATTAATTTTATGAGAAATCCAAATCGAAAATCAAAAAAGTGGGAAAGTTGATTTCAAGTAGACTTCGCGGTAAATTAAAATCTGCTTTCAGAATTCTTATCGCTTCACTAAATCGGTCGGTGCGTTGGAAATAAAACACGTCTAAATTTCCATCTCACGAGTGTAACGCAAAGACAGCAACTCGTCGCTTCCAACCCCCGTAATGGGATTTCGTTGACTAAGTATATAGACTTGCGTGTCACTTCATGCAAGAGGGTAACGAAAATAGTCCGTCTGATAAGGTTGAAGCGTCAAGCGTGTGCCCATTTTGTTAACCAGACTAAACAGCTTACAAAACAAACAATTGCAACGTTTCGTACACCTTCCGCATCGGAAAAGTAATTTTACTAGTATATATTATATTTAGTTGTATTTATGCAGTAATTCAACATTTTTTTTTAAATTGTATGGTTCGCGTGTGCAATGAAAAACAAACGTTTTTTATATTACAAATTTTCGTGTTTTTGTAATAATTTCGGTTTTTATGGGCAGCCGCTTAATTTGGGCAACCGGGGAATCCACCGTATTACAATATTCCTGTGTTGTATACGGAAAATCGCCTCTCGAGAGGACTCGGCAGTTTCGGTTTTCGAGAGTGCGAGATGTGGGATGGGGACGGCGAGAGTTTTGACCGGCTAGCAACGAAAATCGAAAGAAGAGAAAAAACAGTTAGCCGACACCAGCCGATACCCGGTCCGACGATGACAAGGAGGGCAAACGTCTCCCTTGACCCCCGGTGCCCAGCTCCCAGACGACGCCATTTGACGTGATAATATTAAGTCCAGTCTCAGTCCGAATACCGGGTGACGCAGCGAAATCTTAATCTGGACCACGTAGGACCAGATTAATTTCGGAGCGAAACCACCGATTACAAAATCAATGGAAAAAAAAAAAAAAAACGATATTTCGGAGAAAACAAGACGGTGCGTTTTACGATCGTTATTCGTATATTCTAAATATTATTTCAAACATAACGTAAAAACTATGAAAATACAGTCCACTTCTAACATTATAATGGACTGTACCACTCGATTTTATCAAACTTGAACGAAGTTTACGCAGTCGCTGTTGTTCAATACATTGGGACGGTAATCTCATTGTTATTATTAATATTGTGTAATCCAAACGATAAGCCTATCGTAAAACTATTAATCGACCGGCTCGGGCTCGGGACATTTCAAAAGAAGAAGATAAGGGAATTATCGCCAACCGACTTTCCTTCGCCGGCGCAACGACTCGGCGGCAACGCTATTTTTCGTAATATTTCGTATTGCACACTTTTTAGTTTAGACCATAAATTCATGGTCACAAAATAAAATTTGCCCCCCCCCCACACACCTTTAAATACAGTTATTTCTCTAATTTCTCTTCCGTTTATAGTTTACGATTTTTTTCTTTCTTAATATTTCCAGGTTAAAACTTTATCAATGTGAAATGTACGGGTTATGTTCTTAGAAAAAAAACAAAAGTAAACTTAAAAAATAAACATTGCACAATATCAACTGGTTTGTACTTTGTTCATACGTTGTTCTTTCAACAAATCCGTTTAAAATAATTAACGTTCCTCTGGGTTCAATCTCTCGTTCGGAGTCGGTAAACTAATTACAGCAAGCATTAAGATAACAAGTTTTTGGAAAACATCATAATAACAAATAACGAATTTTAAAATACGTTGTATTTGATGTATTTATTATATAAATTTGTTAAACAATTAATAAAACAATAACATTATACGCATTTAATAATTTCGTACTACGCACAACACATTTGGTATTACGCGCAAAAACGGCCCTGGAATTGCGCCGAATTTCATCCGCGATCGAGTAATTTGATGAGTTTTAAAATAACACCGTCGTCCGTTGTAAAACAGTTTTTAAACACGTTCGCTGTTCACTCGGGCCCGTGACACCGGTGCGTAAGCGTCGCCCTACCAGCAAATGGCCGCGCGCGTCAGTGGCGTCAACATTCGAATTTGGCACACCGCAATATACGCAGTCGGTCTATCTCTATGATAATGTTGATCATGTCCACCGACCATAATGATGCTCTCACAGGCCTTACACTCATAGGCCAGCACATTCCACGCCGAATCCGTTGAGATTGCCGGGTACACCGCGCGGCGACGCAGCTCGTCCGGAACGGTAGAACATTTTTTTCCCATAAAAACTGTGCGTACAATATATCGAAAAATATTGCGCATTGACGGTATAATATTTGAAATTGAATACGTATTCACAATACAAAACGAATGAACCGTGTGGGTCGCATGACCAGAGTCGTGCCCGGGAAATTTCCAACGGCAGGGGGGATGTGGCAAATAAGAATCGTGAACAAATCGTAAAATCGTTTTCTCTATCCAACCGGATTAAAAAAAAAAAAAGCCTATTTCTAATCAATACTAAGCCACTGATCCTTAGGTGCAATTTGGGGGAGGGGGACTGCTTCGTTAATTATCTAATAATCTACATAATATTGTTAAACGTCGTTTGAAAAAAAATAGTTTCTAAAATTTTAACACGGAAATAATGGAAACGAGCCCGTGCAACGCCATAGTGTTAGTCATAGAAAATATATACGATATAAAATATACGAATGGTGTTAGCCGGGTTTATAGGTTATTATTATCTATAAACCTTTGGGTGTTGGTCCTTTGTGGCTTCGCGGGTATTACCCATATTACAGAAACTTGGCTTGTTTTTCGTTTCTATTTTACGTACGCCCGTACGCGACGTGCAACATGCGCAGGTACCGTATACCCCACACTTCCAGGAGACCGTGTTCAATGGCCAATAAACTGATAGTGCATGGTGTATTTTTTAGAATCGGTTCTGATGTTCACAATGAATCCCACTTATTAGAGGTCTTAATATCTAAGATAAAACTAATAACTATAGTCGCAGCGCTATTGCTCATCGGTGCATCGGTTTACGAGTTTGAAAATTTATATGTTCAATACTCATGTATCGTTTTTGTAACACACTTATTTCGAAGTGTCGTTCCGCCATTATTAAAAACCCTTCAGTTATAACGGATAAAAATTAAGTGTTTCAAATTGTATACGTTATGTTTTTGAATACCTAAATTATGTTATTCGTTTTAATAGAAATATTCTTAGTTTTATTAATGGATCCATAGTTCATGCGGGAAAATTGGTGAGATAACTATGATTTCGGTATTTGAATGGGGGGGGGGGTATGGGGGGTGCAGATGCGGATCTGTTTCGTTTGAAACTATTGAGCCCCTCCAAGTTAAAAACTGAAATTGCGCCTATGGGGATACAGTTTTTCGCGTACTCCGGTTAAAAACAAAACGAGTACCGTCGTCTCCCGCGCGTTAAAGACGGCACGCCCGCGGGTGGCGTCGGTGGCGGTGGCGGCCACGGCGGCGGTGGCGGTGGTGGGGGGNGGGGGGGGGGGTGCAGATGCGGATCTGTTTCGTTTGAAAATATTGAGCCCCTCCAAGTTGAAAACTGAAATTGCCTCTATGCGCTGATCGTAACATGGCTGAAATATATGCATTTCAATGGTTAGGTTACTAATATTTTTTTGTATTTTCGTGCCAATGCACAGTGGGCCAACTAACTCACTTCTATGGCCAAAACTGTATTTTTGATAAAAGCAATTTAATTTTAGATTCTATATGTAGCGAGGAATGTATTGGTTTTGCACAGATGTTTCTTTTTTATTTCATTATTATGTGTACACAAATTTTACCCGAAATCTTGCTCAGATGTATATAGAACCTTTTACGAAAGGCATTTTTCTTGGAGTGGTACTTTAGGGAGGTAATTTTGTGATTTTCCCGGCAGTTTTCTCAATAAAAGAGAAAAAATGTGAAATTCACGAAAATAATGATTTTATATTTTTTTAAATTTTGTTATTAATTGTAATTCAGTTGAAAATATTCGTAGATACTTGAAATTCGGACAGAAAACTCATGTTCGCCTTTGATAGGCATGGTAAAATTTTCAATATATTTGAGCTATCTTTAAGCTTTTTATACGAATTTAATACTTTTGTAGAAATTCAGTAAAAAATATTTGTATTGATTTTATAGACTACAAATATAGAGAAAAAACGTATATTTACCTTTTCTAGACGTAGTCAATTTTTCAATAAATGTAAACTATTTTTGGTTACATTAGGTATATACATACCTCCTGTCAGTTGTCATCCTAGGGATCACGAGTTTAAACCCGGGTTTCGAACAAAATTTGTTGCATTTTTTCCCCGTTTCACATAACCAAAGAAAAACCAAATGCATTTGGGATGTACCTATAGAGCCGAGTCATCGCTCTATCGGACTATTTTAATCGCGAGATACTCCTCGATTTGTTGTTAAAGCGTTTCTACAAGAAACCTTGCTCCGATGTATCAAATATAGCTTATTTTCCGAAAGGAAATTTATCTACGTGGTACTTTAGAGAGGTGACTTTTTGATTTTTCAAGTGGTTTTTATGATAAAAAAAAAACCGAAAAACCGGGATAAAATTTCGGAAAAACGGAAAATGTACAAAATGTAGGTATTAGTAAAAAAATATTCTGGCCTTTTTTTTTTTTCTATGTACAATTTTGCTTCGATTTTAAATGATAGCACTTTTTCTGAAAGTAAATCTGACTGAGGGGAGGGGGTACTTTAGAAATGTAATTTTTCGATTTTCTCAAAAGTTATCTCAAAAAATGTGAAAAACCGGGAAAAACGGGAAAATCGGTACAATATTTAAAAAATAATATAATGAAAATGTATAATGCCCATTTAATTATTTTATCGTAATCTGACATTATACACTGTAGACAAAGCATCACTATCAATTGAACCGCTCTCGGGATCGTATTTTCGTTAGCAATGGTTTGTCGTTGCCTACAGATTTAGTGCATTGAATTACTTATAACAGTGGTTGCACCCGTCTCCATTATCCTAGGACGTTATTTTAATTTTATATATTTTGAATACAAATCAGAAATTTCAATTGTTATTTAGAGGAGCTATAGTTATTGTAGGACCTAACCCCTCGGCCCCTCTCACATTCATAAAAACTTCTTTGGTCGCATTACTTTTTTCCGTCGTTTAAACATTTCACTACTAACGCGGTGTATAAATTATTTAATAGAATCCAAAAATTGTATCACAATATTTTCACATTCGCACAGCTTATTTATGTGTTTGAACATATTGCGCTTTGGAACTATGGTCTCGTTAAATCCTTTGCGTAAATTCAAAAAGATCGCGACGAGTTTCAGATAATTCGGATATTCCTACAAAACCGTACGCTACAACGTTGAAATAGGTATAATATCGTATAAATAGACAACAATAAGCAAATACAAGTTATACCAATTGTTTTACTTGCACGATTTAAAATAAATTGAATTAGTTTTAACGACAAGAGCCGTTCAGAGAAAAATATAAAAACTCTATCAAATAAAGTGTGCTCTGTACAAAAATGCAATCACGTAGGTTTTAATAGCTTAATTAGATTATACGAATTGCCATTCAATCGTTTTGAATAATAAAAAATACGCGTCGACTTCCGTGGAACCCGTGGAAAAATAAACGTTTATACGTTTTAACGTTAAACGTTCAGCTGCCCGACGTGTGACAAATAATAGACTGCGGACCGAAAAGTCCCGTGAGAATAAAGTAGACACAAATGTTATAAATAAATGCATAATCAGCGTGCCGATAGCGTGACGGTAAATTATTTTATAATCTATAAATCGTAGATAATTGAATGATATTTAATAGTCAATTACTAATGATAACGTGTTATTTTGGGTTTTGACCAACAGTTATTATATTCTGGTTCGCTGTGCGATTGGGAGGGATGTGTGTGTGTGTGTGTGGGGGGGGGGAGATATAACCGCCAACTTCACTGCACGCGGCTGATGGTAAAATATTACGATTATTTATTTTTTTTTTTTCTCTGGGCGACTTCTCTAACGGCAATACACTGTGCTCTCCGATTTACAATGATAGTATTTTTTTTCTAAAAGAAAATCCGACTGGGAAGGTACTTTTGAAAGGTCGCGTTTTGACCTTCGAAAAAAAACGGTGAGAAAATCGGTACATTAAACAAATATTGTTAAAGAAAACGGCGGCGGCGGTGCCTCCAGGCTAAACACATAAATTATTGCCAACTTTATACTCAACACTCTAATGTTTAATTAAAGGTTTATTTTTATTAATACAAAGTAAATATATAAATATATACAGGCTCCTAAACTCTGTCGATTAAATGTCACACACGTTTTATATGGCTCGGCATTTTGATCATTAGTCCAGCGTTCTCTTGTATTGGCGGATGATAGTGAAATAAAAAAAAAAAAAAAGGCGTAATGTAGTATTGAAATGTATGGAATGACTAATTTTGTTAAATTTTCGACATTCATAAAATATAAAATACCACGAATTAAAACATATATATATATATATGTGGAATGGTAAATTGGTGAATAAGAGAGAGGGGGGGGGCTTCGTCCCCGCGACTCTGTCTAATAGCACATAGGTCCGCCTCTAACATCCGTGTCATTGTGTCATAAAATCAAAAAGTTCACGCCGCCGATGAGAGAAAATATGTAACGCCTATATGATTATTTTACCGTAATATGGCATATATATTATACATCGTTGACAAAGCATCACTATCAACTGAACTCCGCTCAGAATCGCCTTTTCGTTAGCAATGGTTCATCGTTCCTTACATCAAATTGTCCATAACAGCGGCTGCACGCGTACCCATTATCCTAGGACGTTTTTTTTAGATTCAATTTTATATCAGTGATATTTGTTTTGGAATATCCTCGGGTACACCTGATATTTTCATGTTGTCTCGAAATCATAATTACAACGTAATCTTTTTTCTTTTTTAGAATTTTAAGCGTTCCGAGCGATTAGATTTTCTGTAAATATAGATTGAGAGTGAAAAAAAAAAATTAAACACGTGTACTTCTACGCGTAATTTCGAGTTTGTAAAACAATTACAATTTGTTCGCCTCTTTTCGATGTTTTGTAGTAAAAACTTTTTCATGTTTTTGCTTCGTTGGCCCATTAAAGTACAAGTGAATTTTGATACGTCAAGTAGATTCATTTGGAGCTATCCGAAATACCGGGGAAATCTGTTTTTGTACAAAATATAGAAAAGAAGCTAACAAAAATACGAAACACTAAATAACACAATAATACAAAAGTTTTTGAAAACGTCCAGTGACGTTAACGTGTTACTATCCCATTATCGGCGTTCACGTTTTACCGTACCGTAAAAGTGTATTTATTTATCCGTTTTTCAGTGTTCAATAATTATCGTTTTTTACGTTTTCTACTGTTACAACGTTGAACGATCGCGGTCCGAAACGAATACGTAATTTAGATTTTGATACACGCAATATGAAATTATCTATTGCTATAAAACCAACGATAAACTCGATTATAAAATGTAATTAGATTGGTTTTATACGTGTTATATCAAACGTTATTGTTCCGATAATAACGCGGCAGTATCCGTTGTAATCGATTATCTTCGGCATTAAAGGCCGAACGAATTGAACATAAAAAAAAAAAATAAATAAATAAACACCGAACATGTTTTGCCGGCTTTTGTCCCACGGTTGGACAACGGGACAAGAGCGTCTCGACAGTTCGGCGTTCTAATCGCGCGCAAAAGGTGCGAGTATTTACCCTCGATGGGGCAATAAACGAAAATGCGTCAATGTTTCTAAATTATCATACAAACAACGCGTTATGTTTCGCTAAAACGTAATTATTTATTGCTTACGCGCGTGTTTGTTGAGAAAAATCTTCGTACTGTTGTACAACGTTATAGTGGCTAAAGTAAGAGTCTCGCCTATTGTTATACGTTAAAGTATTAGGTTTTAGTTGGCTAATGTTCAATGGTTCAGTTCGATTGATGTTGAAAATGTCAATAAATAATACGTACGGAAAATTAATCAAAACTCCCTGATAAACGATCACCGTATAAAAAATTAATAACCGTAATGCCATCATCTACAAATGGTTTTGGGTTTTTAATTTTCAATATCTAATAAAAACAAGAAAAACAAAAAAAAAAAGAGGGGGGGGGGAGGGCCAGGAAATTAGAATATGTTCTTCGATATATTTCGACATGCAGGACATAAACTATACGATGTGACCGAGGCGACCGGTTTCGGCATAGGCGTTACTGTACAGGAGGCGCATTTATATACAACGGGTGCGTGGTACGAACCCATATTCGTTCTCCCCGAGTAAAAATATTTAAAACACGCCACTGCGCGCGGCGTACTGTCACTTTTTCCCGGCGTATCGGTGGCGTTATTTATTTATTTTTTTCATTTTCTTCGTTATGCGTACTATACACACACGGTGCGAGTAAAATATATGCCTATAATACGCATAGCTATGATGTTATAACCGCAAGCGAAAATCGACGGTAAGAAAAGAAAAAAAAAAAAAATCCGTATCGCAATCGAACGTATACAGAGTATAGTCACGTCGCAGAGGGGGGGGGGGGAGGGGGAAAAATATAAACGCAGTCTCTGCACGGCTTCGCTATTCGATGTCATTCGGAAGGTTAGACTTACGTTTCCATGCCCGTGTGTAAAACGCCGTCATTCACACGTACGACTTCTATGTGTTGTAGACGTTACGTTACGCACAGGTACCTACTTGCGTAGCAGAGATTGTACAAAACGTGGTGCCATTGAAATGTCTTAGGTGTACACAGCGGTTATTGTGGGAAAAAACATCGAAATGCGATCGTGTTTACAGTAAATCGAGAGAAGTTCCCGCTAAGAACTAAATAAAACCGAATTGAATTTTCGGGACGGCCCCGTGGCGGAGAGAAGACTTTTAATTTTTTTTTTCCACTTACACCCGTATTTTAATATAAATATTAGGCTGGTAGGGTTTGAAAATAAAACGAATCATTTCTCCCTGCTCAGAAAAGATAAAGTAAAACAGGGTCTGATTATGTATAATCCAAAACGTATTAAACAATTTATTTTTAATGCAATTAAATCGAGCCTTAAGCTTACCTTAGTGAAGGTGTTACCTCAGTGACAATAACTTAAGCGTTTCTTCCTCCCCGGCGGACTTTAACGATTCAAATTAAAATGGACCGACGGTTTTGTCTTAAATAAGAAAAAGGACTCCGCCATTCTCCACTTACCCTGCCACATTATCCCGTTTTTAGATTCTGAGTGTAGCGAAGAATGTATTGGTTTTACCAAGATGTTTTTTTTTTTTTTTCTTTTTATATTGTATGCAAAAATCGTACCATAAATTTTGCTCGGATATATACGCGTGGCAACTTTTCTGAAAGGGAATGTTATCCAGATGGTACTTTCGAGAGGTCTTTTTTTTTTTGATTTTCCAAGCGGTTTACATAATATATGGAAAAAACCAGGATAAAACGGGAAATTTACGAAAATAATGCTTTTGTTACTTTTTCAATTTTGTTATCTGTTGTAATTCAGTTAAATTCGGTTATTCGTAAATACTTGGAATTTGGATGGAAAGCATATAGGTATTTACCTTTTCAGGACACGGTAAAGATTTTCAACAGATTTAAGCCATTTTTGAGGTATTTATAGACATTTTAATTTCGCGAGTTTTATAGGTAATTTTTGTTCGGTACGTACGCGTTGATAAAATTGTTAGACTCAACAGAAATGCTTGAAAATTTAATAGGAGGTTGATTAAAAGTCTAATTTTGTAGTAAAAAAAATTTTTAATTTTTATTTATAAAGATAATTTAATATCAAATTTAGACGAAAATCGTTCGAGTAAAAAATTATGTGGAAAAAAATCTAATTTTAAACATTTTTTTTTTATTTTTCGAACATATGTATACTGCCGGTTTAAGAACGATGGTGAATTCAGAATTGAATGGACTGACTAAGGTTTGAAATGACAGCATTTTGATGTTCTGATACTATGTGAATATTACATGTTTTGTTTAATTATTATATACTGTCCTATTAAGTATGTTTGTCGTGATCTAAAGATTATACATACGTTCTTTTCATCCTAGGGGTCTCGGGTTTTAACCCGCATTTTGAACAAAATTATTTGCATTTTTTTTTCCTTTTTACATAAATAAAGAAAAATCAAATGCATTTTGGGCGTACCTAGAGAAGTAGAGATCCAGTCGTTACTCGCTAGAACTATTTTAATCGTAAAATACTCCTCGATTTGTTGTGAAAACTATTCTATCGGAAATCTTGCTCCAATGTATCAAGTGTAGCTTATTTTCTAAATGGAAATTTTACCCCCTTGGTAATTTAGGGAGGTGATTTTTTGATGTTTCAAGCGGTTTTCATATTATCTGTGAAAAACCGGGATTAATGTTTCTACTGATTTTAAATGTAGCACCTTTTTAGGAAGGAAATTTCACTAGGGAGGTAGTTTAGAGGGGCCGATTTTCGAATTTGTCCGGAGTTTTCTTAACAAATGTGAAAAACCGAAAAAAACGTTGGATAAACGAAAAAATGTAAGAAAACTAGGAAAATCAGTACTACAACATTTAAATAAATATAATTAAAGAAAATATAAAAAACCTATTTAATTATTTTACAATAAAATCACATAAATTGTTGACAAAGCATCATTATCTCCTGAACTCAGCTCAGAATCGTTTTTTGTAAGCAATGGTTTACCGTTTCTTACATTAAATTATCTATAACAGTGGCTGCACCCATCCCCATGATCCTAGTACGCTTTATTTTTCATTATTCCTTTATTTTTTGGGATTTTTTTCCTAACAATAATTGCTGGTGCCGGGCCAATCCCTGGCTCAATCAAGATTTGGTCCCGATTTACACATTTCAGATCCGTGTGACCGTCTACTCATTTCACAATGATCATCGTCTGTTATTTTATCAACTGTCCGTCCGCTGATAAATAATGTCACGGCCCCTGATTTAGAGACCCTAAGTGTCGTGGGCCCGTGCTCCATTGCCCGTCATGTCACACTATTGGTATGCCACTTACCTCGACCTATTTTCAGTACCTAATTATTTAATATAAATCATATATTCTGCTACTCATTCGTCTGTGCTTTTAAATTTAGATTTTATTAGTTTTTAGTCGGAAAAATCAACAACTTGATATATTGGTGGTGTCTAGAGGTATTTATTTAGTTAATATATCAAAAACAAAAAAAAAACTCCCGCCACATATATTTTCTCGTTTAAAACCAGTCTACCCGAGCCACTGATTAGTATTTATAAATAGTAAATAGACCCTGGAGTTGCTTCTCGTTTCTACAGTTATACCGGTATCTCGGTCGATTTTTGTTTTATGCAGACGCATATTGGCTTTTCATATTACTTACGTATGTACGGTATGAACAACTTGGAAAACGATACAGGTACGACCGTCAAAAGTTGATGTTTTGTTTTGATATTAGTGTATAACTGTTTCGCGTATTCGTGTCGATACGGAACCACGCGCGAGTAAACACACGAGAAACGTATGTAACGGACCGAATGCCGCGATGCTCGAAAATTCGAATTCAAAATTGTCAACGCTGGCCGACAGGTAGACCGGAGGTATTCATCCGCCCAGGCCCGCGTTCGTCGTCGCCGGCGCTGATATTGTCCCGGCGTGTTTTGCGGGCGCGTATCGATGGTATCGCAATAGTAAAAAAAAAACAAAAAAAACAAAACCATCAAGCATCAAAGTGTATAAACACAAAACAATACTACTGCCTCTGCTGTCTTTGCGGCCGTAATTATTCGTATGGGCGCTGGTAATGACGTTAATGCGTGCCGGACCTACGCCGTACATTGTGTTTGTACGACTTACACGCTCGCGGCGACGGACAGCTGGCTAATGTCCGTCATAACACAATCATCGCCGTCGTCGTCGTCGTAAGTCAGTCGTTTTGCAACGTCGCCGTGTTTAACGTTTCTCCCGAACCGTGTACACGAACACCGTGGAACCGGGCGAGCACTCGACTTTGGTAAAAATTCGCACGCGCACGTTTTTCGTTCGCGCTGTTTTCTCGAGTACCCGAATGGCGAAAAAAATTGAACGTAAAAAAAAAAAAAAAAAAAAAAAAAACAAGGCGCGAGATTACGGCTAAAGGAACGTACGCGCGCGTAAATATCTCGAGCCCCTAAATGTTTCCGATGAGATCGCCTAGCCGGTAGCCAACGGCCCGTAACGTACGGGAGTGAATCGTTTCGTGTTTCCGGCGCCGACGGGTTGCGCGGTTTTCGCCCCCCGGTTCCAAAGACGGGCGCGTCGGTCGTTCAAGAACGCGCCGCGATCCGTTCCTCGGGGTGGGAAACCCGTCTGCTTTGCGCGGGCCGCGGCCCACCGCCCGTGCGATTCGTTTACAAACGCCCGGGCGATCGACCCCGGTGGTCGGGGGGAGGGGGGGTAAACGATTGCCCGGGACGGTTTCAAAATGACCGATTTCGTCCTGCGCGTGGCCGAACGCACACGATCACGAACAGCGCGTAGCGCGCACCGAAACGCACGCGCCGATTGGCGGCTTGACGCGCGCGGCTCGGCGAGTAAACGAAATCGCGGTGAAAAAAATAAAATAAACGCCAGAATCATTCGCGGTCGACGTTGTCGCGGAACGTTGGCGGCGCGTCGCGTGATCGACGGCGGCCCGGTAGCGGACGGCGGCTCGCGCGGACGGGCTAACGTAATCGGCGTTTCGCCGGATGCGTTGCGATTTGTTGGACCGAAATGGTTTTTTCTGGTAGAAAACGTCGTCCGCGTGATAATCAAAACAACGAAATCGCACGTTTTTCCCCCGCCCGAGTGCTTTTCAGAAAAAAAAAAAAACCGCGTCCGAAACCAAATGACTCCATTTCGTGTACGTTTCGGAAAGGGCGCTTCACGTACAAATCGGAGCGAATTGACGAGGAAAAAACGCGTCCACGGGCCAGAACAAAGGAAAAAGAAAAAAAAGGAAATGGACAGCGTTGTAGAACCGCTCGGAATCTGAAAAATGTAATTTAACTGCAACTGCATAAATGACGGTACAATATTTCGGCAGACCAGTCGGGACTGTTGTATTGAATTTCGACGTATACAAGAGCCGTACCGGCACACCCTGCTCCCCTCTCCCCTCCCCAAATGGCGCCCGCGATTATTCCCGATTTTTCCCTCGCCGACGTTCGTGTAAAACTTTCGAAACGTACGCGACACATTTATGCCACAAAAACGGCAGAAGAGGAAATATTATCGAGTCGGCGTTCAAAATATTTTACACGTATTGCAAAAAAAAAACATTCGCGCGGTGCTCGATCGTATCGGGGTACCCCTCCCTCCCACCATCCCCGTTGTATTTACCGCGTCGGATTTATTTATTTCACTCGTACGATTTCTAGTCGCGTACGGGCGCGAAAATTCGAAACGAAAAAAACAAAAATGATTTCGCTTTTACAACGCGCGAGAAACGCATTTCGCATCGCCGCCGCCGCCGGCCGGCGGACCGCGGGCGCCGGACGATAAAAACAAATAAAAAAACGCGCGTGTCACGCTCGCCGCGTATCGCAACGTGCGTGTTCGTGCGCGATAAATATTTCGCACCTATTACAGGTGCCCGGTCGTTGAAACCATCAAACGTTCTGCCGCGTAACGAGTGTGGTCCGCGTTTCGTTAACGGACGTCGTCGCGAAGTCGGTCGTTTTAAATCGTCGAAATCGGATCGGCCGTCCGTTCGGCGTCCGTCGCGGTTCGCTCGCCGGCGTCGTGGACCGTTGTTTTAGACCCGAACCGTGTCGCTCGTGTTCGTATCCGGGCGCGCGACGGTCTCGCGGTACCGGTTCCGGCGGTAAAAGAGTCGCCGTCGGAACGGCGTGGAAGCCGTGCGGGAACGATCCGGACAAACGAATAGCGCACATCGTCCGTTGGCGGCCGACCCGTGGTGAACGGCGCGAAAAAATCGCCGGCGCGAACCTCACCCGACCGTTCGCTTGTCAACCGGGCGCGCCCGCCGTTTTCTTCGCGCCCGTTCGTTTGGTTCCCCCCGCGAGCTTTGCGAACCGCATAGCGGTTTACACGCGAAAATCGCAACCTCCTCGCGTCGTCCGTTCCGACGGAAACCGCCGCCGCCGCCGCCGCCGCCGCCGTAGCCGTAGGCGTCACCGGGAAATTAACGTCCGTCGACGAAACGCGCACGTGCGACCCTCACGCTAAACCCGCCGCCGCCGCCGTCGCCGTACGTCGCCGCGGAAGTTTACCGCGGCGGACGGCCGGGCGCCCGATTGTGTGCCGTCGTGCCGGGCAGGGAACGCGGCGGCGACGGGCGAACGAGGGAGAGAAGAAAAAAAAAAAAAAAATTAAATAATAGGTTTTTGTCGGACTGCTCGCCGACGGGATTGTATTGTGCGCGACGCGACGGTGCTGCCCGCGACGGCGGACAATTTTCATACAATTATCATTGTGCGTAATGTTATACCGAGCGGCGCGCGTGCTCGAATAATAGAATACTCGTTTCTTCGGGGTGGGTGGCGGTGGGAGAGGGTTGGCGAGGACGGAGGGGGGGAGGATCCGTGAATTTTGTGAATTATATTACGAGAAGGAAACGAACAGAAAAAAAAAAAAAAAAAACAAATCGAAATTATTTCTAGCATTTTAAAATTTTAAAGGTCATAACTATAGACGACGGTATGTACATTCGTATACTCTTGTTTTAGATTCTGAGTGGAGCGAAGAAGCTTATGGTTTCGCATAGATGTTTATTTATTTGTTTTTTTTTATTCTTTTGTTTTTCCGCAAACAACTTTTCTACCAGAAGACTTGCTGCGTTGTTCAAGGACTTCCAGGTGGCCGTTTTACGATTTTCTCCGGAGAAAATGCGAAAAACCCGGAAAAAACACGGGAAAACCGCGAAAAACGTAGGAAAACCGGGGAAATAGGTACAATAGTGAACAAAAATGAAGGAAAATATACTGTTGTCCGGAACTGACCAAGTTAAGTTATCGAATAATTCGAACGTTTTAACGCGTGACCGCGACCAGTAGGTAACTGAATTACTAAATTATGTTTGAAAATCGGCGTGGGGGCTAAGCCCCTCACGGGTTGCGTTGAGTTCGATAATTGCAAGAGACGCTGATCGTTGCATTGTACGTCTTATAGCCCCTCTTTTTTTATTTTATCAATAGCGAGCACTAACGGTTAATTATTGGGTTAACAGTTTATTAATAATTTGTTCATCTATTCTATTCTAATCAATGGCACATTTCGTCGCGAAATATTATACTTTATATGGAAAAAAAAAACACCTCATTAGCTGCGGGTAGATGGATGACCGGGGCGAGAACAAAAGCTAAGGGAAAGGTTTGGTCAATTTAAGCGTGGAGTGGTTGGCACGCGGTGGATATTTATTAAAAAAAAAAAAAAAAAAACCGCTCCCCTGTATCGAACCATACACTAATTATTAAATCGTTTAAATAAATATACGTTAAAACGGGAATCATCGTGAAATGTGTTACGAAACGAAAAACCGTGCAAAACATCGTATTGTGATGCGAAATACGTAAAACCGAATAGAGCCCGTCCAAATGAAAATCGCACGAAACGAATTTATCGAACGTTAATGTAAACAAATTAATTAATCAAACGGCAGTGAAAATATTGTGCGTTTACGTTATTAAAAACGGAGAGCTGTATAATAGTATCTGCAGCGATTGTAATGCATTTTCGCGAATAAAATATTGTGAATTCAGTTTTCGATTTCGGAAACGCGTGTTATTGAATTACCATATAACAACACGCCGAGGGCGAAAACCGAAAATGTCGTTTTATTATTCTCGCCTTGTATACGGTACCTGCAACTGTTAAAAGACTTCGGGAAACGTTTATATAAATATTAACAAATCGATACGGAGTTTAAATATTTCACAGATAACACAAATTACCGACCTTTATTGAACGCGTCGAAACTGCACGTAGGAAAAAAAAAACTTTTATTCGAAACGTCCGAATAAATAGTGCAGGAGAAAAAATATACAATATTTAAGAATATTTATCACGCACGTGTGCGTATAAATAGAATTTATAATATCGCGAAAGACTGGAGAAAAAAAAAATATAAACGTCGATAGCAGAACAATATTGCGCAACGTACGTTCTATTTTTTTTATGTTTCGCAAGCACCCGAAATCCAATATTATACAATACACACATGCACAATCAGTGGCGTGCTCAGGAATCTGCAATGCTAGAAGACGTGGCGAACAATATAATCACGAATAAATCGCAAACGTGGTAGAATATGTTCTTCTCTCTACCCGAATTCAAAAGCCGGTTGTAAAAAAGTCATTTTTTATCGGACAACTGATTTTTTCCGTGCACTGACTCGGCTGAGGTGTGCGCGTAGATTTCAAGATTGAATTATCATTAAATATCATATTCTCGTACGCAGTTGTTGTATATTTTGGCTATAACGGGCTTGTAACACCACCTAACCCCCCTCCCTTTGGCGTGCCACTGTGCCTGACGATTTCAGCTTAATTTTCTATCCGCGTGTAACGAAACGGGCCCGAACGGCACAACGAAACAAAAATGCCAAAAGTACGAAATTCAATTGCGAATTACCATGTATAATCCATTGAATTTGAATTTTTAGGTTAAAAATGTTTGATAATTCATATTACTTGTTATACATGCTATACAATACGCATGTATATATTTCGTCCAAAACTGTTGTTGTCGATTTTTTTTTTGGGTACAGCCAAAATAGAAAAAACGTAATCCTTATTATTTGGACATGGTCGTTCGAATATTGATTTTTACAGATGTTTATAAATATGACAATTTTAGATTTTGAGCGTACTGAAGAGGAACTCATTGGTTTTACAATTATACAAAACTCTACAGGAAGATCGATCGAAGGTTTTCCATGTGAACCGCCGTTTGTCTGTGTAGTTAAATAAATAAAAACGATTTATGTAGTTTTCTATGTATAATATAGAAGGATGACGATTTTATTTTTCATTCGCCCTGCGGTGGGGAGTATCGCCGGAATGGCCTTTAAAAATGCAATAAAAGTTTATATAATGTGTAATATACCGACACATCACTTATCTCCAATATCAATAATTATTAACAACATTGCCTTGGCCCATTAAATTAAATTTTAGTCACATCGATATTTCCAATCTTTTCGACACTATGGACGATTTAGAGAACTTTTGATAGGATTTCCTCGATTTGCCGATGACCTTATGACCTTTTTTTTCTTCATAATAATATAAAAACAATTGAAATGGTACGTGATATTTTGATTATGAATGATAGTAGTTGATGACAGGAAGATAGATGGATCCGTTAGGTATTTTCTGGCAGATAAATATTTAATATAAAATAGCGTTCGTTCAGAGGGTCGATTTAACAAGAGCCATAGCGTTTTTAATAAAATATAAATCTTTGGTCACAGGGAAGAAGCCTGGGCGGGTTTGAATAGCATTTTTTTATTCATAGTTTTCATTTGTAATTTGTCCCACAATTATTCCAAAATGTCTATTATTTTTCCATAATTTCCGTCATTTAACAGGAGTTTAATTTCCCATTCAAAACACTTTTTAAATCGGACGTAGTGCAACCAGGTTTTGTTTTCGAGAGAGTTCATGAATTTCCAACGAATTTCCGGACAAAATATTGAAAATAAATAAATTACTATAAATAGGAGAAGTGCACGACGGCCAGAGTAAGATGATTTTGGGGGCCTGGGGTCAAACAATTTTAGAGGCCCATAAACATAATCAAAATATTGGTGACTCAAAAATAAATATATTTCGGTGATCGTCGTACATTTGTAATTGGTGGTATTTCCGTTTTTTTACTACGATCATCCTGATAAAAATAAACGAAATTACGATAATATATATATAATACAAATAATAATGATATATTCATTATCCGTTAAATATTATAGAAAACGTACTACCCACCAAGACCTGAGGCCTGGAGCCATGGATCCCTTTGGCCTCTCCCTTAATCCGGGCCTGGTCGTCTGTTTAGTCACAGCTCGTTCGTATTATTTTAACGCTGCAATAAATTGTCCTCTAAATCTTGTTAATAAAATGGCTACTGTAATTTTGAAAAAAATAAAATATTTTGTTAAGATAGACACAAATTTCGTTATCATAAAATATTAGAGAAGAACATTAAACAGGTCATTTTTCGATTTTCTTAGTGTTTTCTCATCAAGTGCGAGAAACGGAAAAAAAACCGGAAAAATATAAGAAATGTAGGTACTAGTTGGAAAATATTGAAGCCTTCTTTGTTCCTGTGAACAACTTTTCTACCAGAAATATGGCTCCGATTTATAACGATAGCAATTTTCTGAAAGAAAATTTGACTGGGAAGGTACTTTAGGGAGGTAATTTTTCGATATTCCCAGGAGTTTTCCCAACAAATAGGAAATCTGGGAAAAACCATGGGAAAACCGTAGGAAAACGGGATAATAGGTAAAATATTGAACAAATTTTTTTCAAGAACCAATGTATTGTCCATTTTTAATATTGTTTGCAAAGCTCTCAACTGAATTCTGCTCAGAATCGTTTTTTCGTTAACAATGCTTAACCTTTGCTAACAGATATACATTAAATTACCTACAACAGTGGCTGCTCCCGTCCTTACCTTACCCTAGGACAGCTTATTCTTCTCGGACGGAAGACGGTACGAAAAAAAAAATGTATTATTTTATACAGGTCCTTAGCAGTCGGCAGTATTTTGATTTCTAAATCGGTAAACAAGTAATGCCTGCCATACATGCTACGGTTTACCTGAGAATTCTACCACCTGCACAAGTAGGCCCTCGCGGGTAGGCTGGAGCGTGTGTGGGAATAGATCTGTAAAGTTTTTTTCAACCTGCACAAGCGACCGGCACGAAGTCGAAAATCAATTTTTTCCAGTGACACCGTGCGGTACATTGGGAACGTCTCCATACACGCTGGTTGACCTGCACAGGCGAACCTGCACAAGTAACCTCTCTGGTAGACCATAGCGGGGACCATTGAATTGGCTCCCAATATTAGATAAAGTACATCATCAAACATTGAATTGGTTCTCAACACAATTTTAACCAAATGGTTCTAAAATTGTAAAGTGGTTCTACATAAATATCAAAGTGGAAAAAGTGGAAGTTCGTTCGAGAAATGAGTTCATTTAAATAGTAAATAATTTTAAATTTATCTATCATAAACCTTTCCAAAATACATTAATAAGATTTAAATGCACTAAATTTTAACAATTTTGATGATCTATAAAACGTAATAATTGTAAATTATTTCAATACATAACTATTTCAAACTATGTTAATAATCAGTAGATTTATAAAATAAATGCTAAGGGAGCCAACTTGATAGATAAATCTAGGGAGTGAATTCAATGTGTAATAACGTCGATTACCTGAATTTGGGAGCCAATTCAATAGCTCCGACCGTAGCGTGGGGCATGGCCGGTTAACGTCAAAAACGCGCCTTTCCCTTTGGAGACAAACGAAAAAAATTAAGTGTAATATTTAAATATTAATGGACATTTGTATGCATTATAATTATTAATTAGATGAAAAAATAAATTAAAATTCAATTTAATTTAATATCATTATTTGTATTTATTTTTATTCTCTTAAATTTAGATATACAACTCCGCAAAAAAAATATCTTATAATTATTGTAAATACGAATTTATATTTTTAACTTAATTTACTTTAATCGTCCCTATAACTATTTTTAATATTTTTTTTTTTGAACATTACGACATTTATATTTTCAATTTAACGTACAACAATTTTAGATTCTGAGTGAAGAGGAAGAAGCTTATGGTTTTACAAAATGTTTATTATTATTATTAATTTTTTTTTTTGTCACCCATGTACAATAATTTTTAATTATTTTTGTAAACATTTTGAAATTTGTTTTATAAGAATTTATGATACAATCGTTCATTAATATTCAAATATTAGACAAAATGTTTTCATTTAGCGGAAACTGCAAGACTCCCGTAGCGTGTAAGGTCGGGCGCACATTGAGACACAGCCAGTGTCGGGTTACCCTACACGCAGAGTAAGCGGGTGATTGGAGCGGCGAAATTTTAAGGGTGGCAAATCCGCACGAATTCGACAAATGCCGAGTGCGTAAACGCGAGTAAACCGTGAACGAAAAACGCCCGTTTGGGCGATTTACGGCGTCCGCAATCAACGAAAACAGACGGCCAACAGAAACCGAGTTCGCCGGTAGTTGGTCGCCGTCTTTAGTATTCTAGGTTCTCTATGTGCCGCGACCATTGCAAAGGGCGTACGAGAGCTAGTCAAAAGTGATAGTATTACTCGGAAATCGAGCGTAGAAGAGCAATAGGATTGGTATCGCTTGTTTCTATGAATTTTTCTGAGCACATTCGTTTTTCTACGGATTCTCTGTGAACTTCTTCGGTTCGATTCCGCCGATAATTTTGGAAAATGTGTGTTTCGAGTTTGGCGGTTTCGTAACGAGCGACTCGGCAGTTTTTGAGATTTCAATGATTTTTCACCGCGTTTCTATTTAGCTTCAGAGAAACACCGCATATTTCCACGGTTAACGCCGAACGATTTTTAATCGAAAAACGGCAGATGCGACGCCGAGCAGCAGCAAGTTTCTCGTCTTACGGATTCGTTAAAACGGAAAAAAAAAAAAAAGCAAAAAAGCCAAACACCGATTGCATAATATTGTTTCAGAGACATATCGTCGAATCGAAACGGAGAAGTGCAAAAGTGATCCCACGGGAATTGATGTGCTCGGAAAAAGTCGAACGGAAGCCCGGGTTACCGAGCCGGGTAGACGCGACGCTCGGTTTCCGAGTAACAACGTCAGTCCCGCGATACGCGTTTTGATCATCCCCCGCGTGGCAAACCGAATAACAACAACGCGATAACCGCGGACCGTGACGTTTCCCACGAAATCGGCCGAGCACAATATTATTATTGTTATCATTATTATTGTTATTGTTATCATCATTATTATACAGTTTTCGCGGGGACCGCGCGACGCGACACACGCGCGCATTGCCTTTTGCAACGCGAAAGATGATACGAAATAATAATGGCGTTGCGTACTCATGTCGGCGCACGGCGGGACTCGAAATATCCGTCCGTGTATTGTTGTTGTTATTGCGCGGTATCCGGGTGAAAAAAAAAAATAAAAAATATATTTCGAGATGGCGGACGGGGGGGTAAAGGTTGTACGCTTTAATACTCTTATAACAATGAAGTTCGGCGGAGCGGAACAGTCACTCACGCACGCGCTAGAGAAATTGGACAGATACTGCAAACAAAACCCGCTAAAATCCAACACGACACAAACGCGAGTAAGTGTATTCCACCTCAACAATAAGTAGGCAACAAAAGAACTGAAAATGCAGTGGCGAGACGTCCACCTTGAACATACACAAACGTCCATCTATCTAGGAGTCGCCTTGGACAGGACACTAACCTTGAAGAGTAATTGTGATAAAATTAAAATGAAAATCACGACAAGAAAAAATCTACTGAGGAAATTGACCGTAACAACATAAAAAGGGAGCCAACCCCCAGCTGCTACTAACTACAGCACTTTCCTTATGCTATTCAATTGGACAGTGTGCGTGTCCCGTATGAAGACATGGAATATATCGTGTCGTGCAAAAAAAGTGGATGTGACCTTGAACGAAACATGCCCCCTAATCCCGCCTGGGTGTTTAATACCGAACACCTGAGCCTCTGATACAAGTCCTAGCTGGTATAGTAACCCCCCCCCCCCCGATACAAGAAGAAGTGTGGCCAGCGATGCCCAAAAAATAGACCAGGCAATAACAAAGAAGTAGCTTACATACTTTCAGTTGCGTATGATTATTTATTTTTCATTAAGAATGTCAATGTTTTATAACATTCATTTATGAATGCCTTTTATGATAGCTTTTTAGATGCATCGTACTAAATTTTACACGTACAGCCTAATTAATTTATTTACTATATCTACTAATGAAATAAAAATAAAACCAAATTCGTATTTATCTTCCTCTTTGACAAAGACCACTTTTGATACTCTATTAAAAATCTACTTTCATCATAATTTTCATGAAACTGGAGGGGGGAGAGAAGTTGAACCCTACCTTTATACACCGCGTTCGCTGTTATCTACATTCGAAATATTGTGAGCTCTCGTTACAACAATTCTCGGCCGATCCGTACCTAATATAATACCTAATAATAATAATAATAATAATAATAATAATAATGACAAAGTTACTGGGATTCTGTCCCGCCTTTCGACAAATTAAAAAAAAAAAAGGTTATAAAAACGCGTCCGAAAACGGCGCATCCCCCAAAGCAGTGGCGGATTATCCTACAGGTATACCAAACAGGTAATTTGAGCGGCCACATTTTAGGGGCGACAATCCTGCCGTCTTTATAACATGAATGGCCAACGCTTATGAAATATAAAACGATGAATTTTATTGTTTGTTTATTATCAATTACCATGACATTTCGGGCCTTGACAAAGACAACATATATGCCTATATAAAAAACGCGGACAACTAGAAATTTAATTTTTAACGAAACTTTGTTTTTCATCGTCGTGGTTATAACACGTTGCTATTGTTAAATTATTATATTTTATCTTTGTGATTCAATTAATTACGAAGAAACAAAATTATTAGTAGTATTAGTGACGACAGTATTAACTAGCTACGTCTTTTTATCGTTATTATTATTTATTTTTCAAATTACATTAAAATGAGTGATAAATGATGGTAGATCAAGAAAATGTGGTAAATTATACAAAAAGCTGCAGGAAGAGCGATAAGTATAGGAAAAAAATGTTTCTTTTAAAAAAAAAGAAGAAAACTTTAAACTTTTTTCACCGCGGTGAAATTGAAAACAGGTAAAAATCATTAACTCAATAACATTCTTGGAACACAACTAGGTTATCTAAGCGATTATTTTGAAATTTGTTTTCAAAATGTAAGTTGTCTGTCGCCAAACATATAGGTCATTTCAAAATGTCTTTTAAGGATAAGTCTAGGACGGGAAGAAAATTTATATCTGTATGCAACGATAAATAATTGCTAATGACAAAAACGATTTTAAGCGGAGCTTGGCTAATAGTATTACTTTTTTAATAATATACATGGCATATTATTAAAAAATAAATACATGACGGATTATACCAAGGCTGGGCATTAACTAGTTAAAGTTAAAGTTAAGTTATTTTTTTTTATCTGTACACAACTTTCCTATCCAAAATCTCGCTCCGATTTTTAACTGTAGCAACTTTTCTAGAAGTAAATCGAACTGGGGAGGTACTTTATGGTGGTCGTTTTTCGATATTCTCCAGAGCTTTCTCATCAAATGTGAAAAACCGGAAAAAAACTAAGGAAAATCGATAAATTAAACAAATATTATAAGAGAAACTATATAAAGCCTATTTAATTATTTTACTATAATACGACATATGTAATAGGCATATCTGATAAGGATTGTTGTCACACAATATGACGTCACACTTATCAAGCTCCTACAAATATTTATAAACGATGAGTCGTGTAACTTGTAGTAAAATGTGTGTGATAATTCGCGTACGGCAAGTTCGTGTGATTAGTTCATCCAATTAGTGTACGATTAATTGTATCGTGTATGGGACGCTTAATCAATAAGATTGTGATTTCTAACTTTATCGAAAAAACAATTGAATAATCGTATTGCTATTGTATCAATATTTTTCTTTTTTTTTGTGATATTTTCACAGCCTTAGTTCACGTAGATCAAAATCTAGCACCAATACGAAAACTCGTTTATTTACGTTCCGCGTTGTCCGAGGACGCGTTGCACACAAAGTTTAGAAACCACGGCGGGTAATTACGACGTGCCATGGAAAATATTAAAAGGCCGATACGACAATCCGAAAGTTTTAGTTCAGACGCGGATTTGAAAACGTTGAGTGGTGGCGAGTCTGCAATAAAACTGCGTAATTTTACGGATGCCCGGCTTGGGCATATGCAATCATTAGAACCGTTGGGACAAACACCGCCAGAGTGGGGTCCACTTTTAACGCGTCTGATAGTCACGAAGGTTGACAAACAAACGATGTGTGAATAATGCGCGCCGAAAGAGGAGGTACCCCTTATCGGTGAATTAATTAAGTTTTTTGAGTCACGTTTCGAAACACTCGAATCGGTGGAAACGGCTGGGTCAATAAATATTCGGACGACAGAGCCAAACGGTGCTACGTTTGAGTCTGGTAAAAAGGTATACAAAAATTAACCGTTTATCTTCGTTCGTCCCCACGTATACGGGTATAAAACGTTATGTATGTGCTTTGCCGCACACAACTTACCGTAGTCCTATTTTGATTGCATTGGACGCCGCGGCCCGTATAAATAAAATTACGGAATTAAAATTGTGTCGTGTATGTTTGCGGAAACACGGTGACCAGCCACGGGAAGGTTGAAATTGCGTCAAGTGTGCTAAACCGCTTAACACATTGTTACACTTGCCACCACGGAATAGGAATGACAACGAACCTAATAAAGGAGAGAGTATAAGCAAGAAAGTGTCCGGCGAATTATCGTCGTCAATGAGAATTGTCGGAATATTGGTGCGGTCCATAGAATTTATAATAAAAAAAAAAAAATAATAAAACGCAAAGTACCGATGCTATTCAAAATTTATATTTCAGGGGGTCCTAAAATATTTATAATGTTTATATAGTTCTAATAAATCGCCATCGCCAACAAGTTAAATTTAAATAATACGTGAAAAACAAAAAAAAAAATTTTAGCAATCAAAACGAACAGCTGACACTAATAAGTACATACAAAGTAACAGGTAAGTAAAGTAAATAATAAATACACAATTAATATAATATATAATTTATGAATAATAATATCTATTTCATACACTTTGCTATATTATTTAAAAATTGCCCTATTTGTATTTCTTTATTTAAGTAGCTCTTACATTCGTTGAGTAGTTCGTCTTGCATAATATTTTTCTTTAGATTAGAGTATGCAAAAAAAAAAAACAATAATAAAAAATAACATCTTTTTAAAACCATAAGCTTCTCCGCTCCACTCAGAATCTAAAGCGCGTCCGTTTTCGACCACATTTCGGATTAGTTCCTATCGATATCGAGGATGATTTGAAGATGTCGGATAATATGCGCGCAGGAAACTATTTGTGGACGTTTTTTCGTAAAGGACTACTGTTGCCCAATATCGATGAGCTCTTCTTTATTTAGTATTTGAAATTATGTGTTACCAAACTGTGCTCGGAATCGTCTTTCGTCAACAATGGTATATCGGCACAACTTTTCTACTAGCTATTTTGCTCCAACTTTTAACGATAACAATGTTTCTAAAAGGAAATTTCACTAGCAAGGTACTTAGATAAGTTATTTTTCGATTTTCCCAAGAATTTTCCCAAAAAATGTGAAAAACCAAGATAAAACATGGCAAAAACGTAGGAAAACGAGGAAAATCGGTACAACATTAAACAAATATTATTAAAGAAAATATTTAAAGTCTATTCAATTATTTTACTATAAAATGATATATATATATTGGTGAAAAAGTAGCATTATCAACTTAACTCCGCTCAGAATCGTTTTTTCGTAAGCAATGGTTTATCGTTGCTTATGGGTATACATAAATTATCTATAACAGTGGCTGCACCTGTCCCCATTATCCTAGGACGTCTTGTTTTAATAACTTTATCTTATTTAATTTTTCCCCCTTATTTGTCTTTCTTTATTGATTTGGTGTAGGTAAATTTAGTTTCAAAAACTGCATGCACCACCTAGTGTATGTATTTTTAAAACTTATACGTTTGTATTGAACACTGTACAAAATTGATTTAAGCCTTCTTTTTTGGAACCAAAGACATAATATGGACTGTTCTTAAAAGAAAGGAAATAGAAAAATACCTATTTTACAGGAGACAATACACGGCTTAAAATATTGTAAGAGTTTAATTCTCATGATTTTGTGTTCTTTATTTCTTTTGTTTTCTTGTACAATTTTATC
Organism: Cinara cedri; assembly: GCA_902439185.1. NCBI lineage: Eukaryota > Metazoa > Arthropoda > Insecta > Hemiptera > Aphididae > Cinara > Cinara cedri. Next base: position 789,378 of record CABPRJ010002387.1, on the reverse strand, counting down.
GCAGAGGTACACTATTTTGTCCGTACACGCACGGACCAAATAAAACACGAATATAAGATGTTTTTTTTTAATCGTAAAGCATAGCGATTATTTTCACTCCCAGTCATTCGCGGTTTCCCATCGATTGCCAGTAAAATCTAATTAAAAATAATCGTTTGGGAAACCTCGACTGTTGAGGATCGGACCAGTATTCTGCGTTTATAAAAATCGCAACAGTTTTCCGTTTACGGTCAATAAGTGCACACGGCATTTCGCGTGCAAACGAGCCGATGATTTTGGCTACGGCGAAACAGGAAGTTGTCGGACGTTAACGGATTTAGGAACGCAGTGTAATCTGAAAACCGAAAACATGGTTGTCGCTAAAATTACGGAAAAGGAAGGTATATCATAGTGTATCGGGTACAGGCGATTACCGCACCCGGTATCATAAAATGCGTTGGTCTCCATTGCGTCTGAGTTTACGAAGTTCCACTTAAACACGTTCTGTGTTTAGTAGTGCTGAAAATTACCGTCGATACCATGCTTGATACCATCGAGACTTATCGAAAATACTTACTTTGTACCGCGCGTACGTGAACAACGAGCGTATTTTTTACGAGAATAAAAACAATTGTGAAAATTATTATACGCAACTGGCGTAAGAACGGCGATAATCAATAACGAATAAGTAACGAGCAAAACAGCGATTACGCACAGACGGGATGGTCTGCAATCTGTATTTTATGATAACGCCGAACGCTCGTCTCGTGATAATTCTGACGGCGGACAAAATTGTCGGCGAGCGTTGACCGTCGCGTTTACCGCGGCATTTTGGCGTTCAATTCCGGGCCCGCGTGTGTACATTCAGAAGCCTGCGTCTACCTATTGACCTATTATTGCGATAACCGACGGTGCACGGTGACGGCGCGAAAAAACCGTCCCGTCTATAGACGCCGTCCGTTGTCGAAAGACCCGAATGCGCATGCATTGATTAATATTGGAGTCCGGATAAAAATCGAATTTTAAACGTCGTTCAATACTAAAGTCCAATACTATACCGGTGAATACGTGTAAAAATAGAAATAAAAATATCTGTTCCGTACCCCGGTTTGGACGTCACGAAACGGCGGGGGCCGCCGGGCGCCGCGGCCCACCCCGCCTCTCCCCTACCACCCGGCCCTGGACATAATTCAGTAACCTGTGTGCGGACGGAAAATACGCTCGGGGGGGGGGGGGAGGGGAAACAAAAACGCCGCGCGAACCAACATCACCCTGCCCGCCGCACTCCGAATCTAAAAACGATTTCGCGGGGGGGGGGATGCGACGCCCTCACATCCGCTCGTGCGCGCGCGCCCCCGAACCAGTGCGAGAATCGGACGTGTTCTCTGGTGAACCTCTTGGCCGGCGAAAGTTCGCTTCCCGGACGCGCGACAAATGCCGCGCGCACGGACTGCACGACCGTCCGACAACACTGCCGGGTTAACCCTCGAAACATCCGAAACGCTCTGTCGACGCCCCGGCGGCCCGGGACGGAAAGCTGTGAACGGACGGACAAATCTTAAATTTCCCTACGAAAATCCGTGTTGTAAACGACCGCCGGCCGTAACATTATCGCTGGTGTACACACGTTTTTTTGATAAATGTCCAAACGTTATTGTGACTCGTGCCCTCAAATGCCGTTGCCAACGCGACGCGCACGTTGCGGCAATATGTACGCGATGCGGCTAATAAACCTCGGAATCCTTTTTTTTTTTTTCATTTTTTATATAGAAGAAAAAATTATAACAACACCGTTTCGCACGTTCAACGATAATATTGTCATGCGAGCACCGCCGCGAATAATATATTTATACGAGAAATATTAACGCGCCGCGGCGTTCAGTGTTGTCGCGAATTTTTCACTCGAATAGGCGTGTTTCGTGTGGAAAAAAAAATATGTAAATAAAAAACAATGTAAGAAAACAGATTGTGCGCGATTATTATCGCGCGTCGTTCGGGCGTTTCGCCGCCGTGACATTGTGCATAAAATTCACGATTGCGATTAAATTGTTAACAAAACGTTGTCGTTTGTTTTTTTTTTCTCATAGTTCGTTTTATTTTATTTTTTTTAACAATTTTTTCGCGACGTTTTTCTGCTGAGAAAAGTTTTTCCCCTCCTTCCGCCGGTCGCGGGGCGTCACGAACAATCCGGTCGGATTCGTCTGGACGCGATTAGGTTTTCGAAAACGCCACAACGCGCCACGACCGCTGTCGTAACGGCATCGCCTAAAAGCCGCAACGGCTTCGTTCGTTCGTTCGCGATCTCGCCGCAGACCTTTGCGGGGCCGCCACGCCACGTGGGTTTTGGTGGCGCACGAACGGGGCACGCCAACCGAGCGTCGCGCACGCCAGCGTGCCGACGAAAAGGCCGCAGAATATCCACAACAAACGGCTATTCGGTTTTAACAGTTCGATTGATTTCGATTCGATTTTAATTTCAGATTCCGAGCGCGGCACCACCGGGCGCTGGTTTTACAAACGGCGTTAGTTGTTATTGCCCCGTGAACGGTTTACTCCTGTACCGGAAGTTTCGAGACTCGGATTTTCGAGCGCTTCGAGCCGCTCGATGATTTTTCACCGCGGGGAAATTTCATCCGGGGCGGTGTGTACTTTAAGGAAATATCGTTTTTTCGATTTTCACGTGGGGGTTTTCGTAACGGAAACCGCGGGAAAATTTACGAAGTGTGTTGTTTTCGAAACGTAAACGTCGCGGGTTTTCAAAAACGCGCACCGCCCAACTCCGATCATAATCGTTTTGCGATAGCGATGATTACACACGCCACGTACAATACATCGAATTCTCCTATCGTACACCTCATATCCCCTGCGACTCCTCGCCCGTATCACAGTGGCTGCGCCCGTCTCCGTTATCCCGGGACAGCTTTATTTTTCCACGCGACAATCAGTGGGAGGGGAGGGGTGGGGGGGGTTTCCGCGATTTTTCGGCCGCGTCGTATCCGCAGCGGCGAAACTGTACACGTGAGGCTGCGAGTGCGAGCGAATGCAATTCTTTTCAGGAAACCGCTCGATCCACAAATAATTATTCCGAGGTCGAACGCGCGTCGTTCTGACCGGACCGGTACGCGTGACGGCGCGGCGGTGCGTCCCGCGTGCGCCGGGGCTGGTTGAAAAACAGAATAATAAAAAAAAAACAAAAAAGGGAAAAAAATCCAATTTTAAAGACCGGACGGAAAGAAACCGCTCCGCCGCCGCCGCGGATAAACCGCGCGGCGGCACGTATTGTTTTATTGTATTATTACGCGCGCGCGGATGGGGGGCGGGTAGATCGCGTGCGCCCGGTCGCCCCCCGCCCGCGGAGATTTTTATTGCTCTCCGGTAATCTAATGCGCGCGACGAGCGACCGAGCCTGTCGCGTATCACGCGGACGTATAGATATGTACACGTACGTATCTGCGCGACGCACACGCACGGGCCGCCGACCGTAAAGGGGATTTTCACTTTACGACGTCTCGGCCGCCGCCGTCGCCGCGGCAATTCCGAAACGTTTAATAGATGTTTTTCGCGTTTTTATTTTTCCCCTTTACTCCTGTCCCCTCCCTCCTCCTTTTCGATTTAACGTCGAGTATTGTTTTAACCGCCTCGCGCGAGTTTTCTGTTCTTTCTGTTCTTTCTTTATTATTTTTTTCACACCAGAAGTGCACGGACGGCGGCCGAACTCGCGCGCGATAATAATACGCACGCGTCGCGATAATACCGTAACCGTCGTCGCAAGGTAATGCGGGCGGCCGACCGACCGTAATATTTACGGCGGGATACGCCCGCGGCGCGCCATTGTCTGCTCCGCCGGCGGTAAATTATTTTTCTCCGTGCACACCCCCCGTCAACCCCCCCCCACTCACACTCACACACACACACACACACACACAAACCCCGAGGGGGTGGGGAGGGGGCTTTACGCGCGGTCGTCCGGACGTTCCGGCGAGCGTGCCGCCGGGAACATCTGAAGTCCGACACGGCGGCGTTCGGACGGGAGAGCGCATCGATGTCGGGCATCAACAGTAGTCCGTTTACGAGAAAACGTCCTCAAATTGTTTACCGCCGCGCACGTTGTCCGACACCGGAATCGATCCGAAATGTGGTCGAAAACGGACGCGTTTTAGCATCCGAGCGGTGGGCACCGGAGTAGCTCATGGTTTCACAAAGTTGTTACTTTTTATTTATAATTTTTTTTTTCCGGACGACTTTTCCCCGCCATATGGCTCGCTCCGACTTTCGCACGAAAATAACCGCCCGGTTACAAGTGGCGGACGATCGCGAGAAATCGCCGCTGTTCAATTCCAGGCGAACTGTTCGTCGCGCGACCGTCATTCCAAAACATCAACGATCACCGACGTATTCAATACCGGTTAAATCGGGTAATATTGACGTACCCCCAACGATTCTTTTCAGATTTAACGGGCGCACCGAGAACGCGCCCGCTCTTTCTGCTGCTGTTAACCGTTTTCTTTGGTAATTGACCTTTTAACGCGGAAAAAAACCGTAACTAGCAAATCGATGAAATCGTATTGTTAAATTTACAAAAGCGCGCGCGAAAATGTCCGGGAAACGTCAACCGCAACCGCGGCGGTCCGCGCGACCGAACGTACAATGAAAATGATTCGGCTGTTTCGCACAGTCCGCGAATTCCGCCGCGAGAACCGTTTTTATTAGAAACGCGCCGTTTCGTTTCGCGATAAAAACGCGATTTCCAATTTTAATCGACGGTAACCTTAACGAGTTCATTGTTCCCAAATATCCGGGCGAACGTCCGATGGGCATCCGGGACGGCGGTAATGAAATTAAATTTAGATCGATAATATTACTCACGGGGGGAAACCGCAATTGTTTCGTTATCCTGTCCGTGATTGAAGATACGGGAAAAAACGTGCAGGTGTTCTCCGCGACGTTTTAGATTTACCGAGTGGAGCGAGGTAACACACGAATTTATGGTTTTCCAAAGGATGTTTAATTGTTTTTATTTTTTTTTTTCCGCGGACAACTTTTCTACCAGCAATTTCGCTCCGATTTTTTCAACGATGGCGCCAGAAAGGAAATCTCGCCGGGAAAACGGGAAAATCGGATCAATATCAAACGGATAATATTAATGGAAGTGCATAACGCCCGTTTAAATATATTTTACCACGACATGACATACATTAAATCGACGACACCGCGTCACTGCGCGTCCACTGAACCGCGCTCAGAAACGTTTTTTTTCGTCGGTTTGTCGCAGTTTATCCCGCGGTTGCTCGAAGGCGTACATTAAATTCCCTACTGTGCCATCCCGCCTTCCGGAATTCCTGCCCGAAACAATAGCCGCGGCCGTCCCATCCGTACGAAATTTATGCGCACTTCAAAACGCCGCGAAAACCGTGCAGTGAAATTCTTTTTAACGGAAAACCCTATGAACACCGTGACGCCCAACAATGGTTAGTAGTTTCGCTCTGCAACCCCGTGCATTAGTCACGTCAATGTTGCCCACAACAAAAGAACTCGCTCGGTTAGGTTAGGTTATCAAGAGAGGTGTCTTTGCAGCACGTCTTGCCGCGCCAGTAATACGCTACGGATCGGCTTAGGACCGTCTCTGCGGCCGATTGGACGGATTCTCACGCGGTTTTTTACATTTTGTTGAGAAAACTCTTGAGAAAATCGAAAAATGACCTCCCAAAAGTACCATTCCTAGACATTTTTCTTTCAGAAAAGGGTCTACATTGTATACGCCAGAGTANATATAATAGGACAAATTAGCCACGAAAAAATATTAAAATATCAAAGTACAATGTAAATGGTTAAATGCGTACATAAAGAACATACTATAGCGAAAACTGCAGAGGCCCTGGGAGTCTGGTGGCCCGGTAGTCCATCCTGGACTATACGAAACGGTCGCCCGGTTCGAGTTTGTCCGCGGACGGTTCGCGGCCACGGAAATCCACCCCGTCCTCCCACCCCCTTCCCTATCGCCCTCTCACCGACTAGCGAAAACCGTTCGGGGCGCTCCGTGTCGTCCCACAACGATGGCGAAGTAGCGGCACGCTCGCTCGCGGTTCATCGTCCGTCGGTAATGGTTTTCCGCGCGGACGGCAAGACGACCGAGAGGTGTTCGGACGAACAGCGGCGCGCCCCCACTCCCCCCCCGCCCCGGCGTTTCGGCACGTATCCATTGCTCGAGGATTCCGGGACATTTGTTTCGTTCTGTTTTTGTCTTCCGTTCAAAAGCGAGTTTTCCGGCGCTTTTCCGTCACGCGGCGACGGCCCGCCCAACAAACGTCGCGACAAACGTTGCGCGCCGCTCGACGCGGTACCGTTTCGCCGTTGCCGACGTCGCGTGACGAACGCAACAAATGTCCGCCGCACCCGCGCGCGCCGCGCCGACCGAACGGCGGAGTATACCGCGCGAGTTGATCCCGTTGCGTACGCGCGCGCGGACGGGGGGGGGGTCATAGGTGAGACGGGACGCGGATTACTACGCGTACGGCGGCGGCGCGTATTGATATTGTTTATTATCATTGTTGTCGTCGTCGGTTTTTTTTTTTTATTCCTTCCCGAATATCGAGAGCGACGATAAATCACCGGGTCCCCCGTGGGCGGGGGAAAAAAAAAAAACGAATAACGAATTCAGCGCGCGCGCGCTCGCGTTCCCCGGCGGGCGGTACAGTACGACGACGTTTTCACGGGGCGATCCGAGAACGAAACGCGGGCGGCGGTCGTCGGGACCGCCGAAATTCGGTATTTTTTTTTCGTGCGCGTATCCAAACAAAGTGCCGATAAGTAATAAGCAGCGGGTATCTCCGGCGTTGCGTGCGCCGCGCGGTCGCGTGTTGACATTCTCCGTTCACGACACCCGTACACTTGTGTAAACAACAACGGCCGAGGGGGTTTTCGCTCCCCCTCCCCCCATCCGCTCCGGCCCACCGCGCCGCTCGGTTTTTCCCCGATAACGCGAGAACGCGCGCGCCGCGCACAATCTCGCGGGGCCGCGCGCGCCCGTTTCAACGTTCGACAACCGCGCGCACGAGCGCGCGCCGCACGGCCGCGAATCGGATCGTTCCCCGAACGGAAATCCCGACCGTTTTTCGATTTTTCCGGCCGGTTTTTGTTTTTAAACAATAAACGCGAAAGACCGGCGGTGGGGGGGGGACGCGGGAAAAGGACACACACACGTCAAATCGCCGTCTGCGCCCTACGTTCCCAACTGCCCACCTGCACCCGGCGGCCACCGTTACTCAGCTGCTGGTCTTGCAACACTGTTTATGCTCTCGCCGTCTTTATTGCTTTTCCGTGATCACCAATGTACTGCTGGCTGTTATCACTGTTATATGCCTAACGTAAACATTATCGATCACGTTGTATTCATTTTTTTTAAAAGTGATGATTATTGTCGTACACGTTATTGAATATTAATTTTTAACTGGTGACGACGGGTGTTTTTTTCCACACGGGGATTATTTTTCGGTCGTTCTCTACCGGCAAGTTATGTTCAATATTATGTCACGAGCATTTAACGATTTTTGAACGTTAAATGACAATGCAATATAGACGGTACAAACTATGATACTCATATTAAATCTCGCGCGCACACTGAGAATAACATTCGATAATCGTTTATACGAGCGCACTGCACGGCCGCGAAATGGATTATTTGCCGAACGGAAATCTGACGGGGGGGTGATACGTTAAGGTGGTCGTTTTTCGATTTTTCCGGCTATTTGAATAATAAATGGGGAAAAACGGGAAAATCGGTACGATATTAAACGAGCGTTGTCAAAGAAAATATAATAATAATGTATTATTTAATTATTTTACCACAACGTGATATATAAGATTATATTTTGTTGAAAAAGCAACGTTACTAACCGAACTCCGCTCAGAATCGTTTTTCATCAACAATTGTTGCGTACAGATATACATTAAATTTCTTCTCTACCTTCCCAATTTCTCACCCGCAACTGTGGCACACCCATCGTGCAAAGTATGCCCGTATTTTTTTTTTTTTTTTTCGTTCGGTTTTTAAAGGCTGTCGAGGCATTAAAGGTCGTCCGTTTAAATTCCATTACCGCAATACACATACCTAGACGCCCGGATTAAGGAGCGAGGGTCCAGGATGGACTACCGGGCCACCAGACTCCCAGGGCCTCTGCAGTTTTCGCTATAGTATGTTCTTTATGTACGCATTTAACCATTTACATTGTACTTTGATATTTTAATATTTTTTCGTGGCTAATTTGTCCTATTATATGTACAAATTACTAGTGACTTGGTAAGTACGAAGTTGTCGCTCTATTAGATTCTGAGTGAAGCGGAGATTGTATTGGTTTTACAAAGGTATGAACAATTTTTTTATGAGAAAGCTTACTCTGGCGTATACAATGTAGACCCTTTTCTGAAAGAAAAATGTCTAGGAATGGTACTTTTGGGAGGTCATTTTTCGATTTTCTCAAGAGTTTTCTCAACAAAATGTAAAAAACCGATAAAAAACCGTAGGAAAAACGGGAAAATGTATGAAATTTAGATATAAGTTGAAAAATATGAACGAATTTTTTACCAGAAATTTTGTTCCCGTTTACAATAATAGCACTTTTTCTAAAAGGAAATCTAACAGGGAAGGTACTTTGGGAAAGTTATTTTATGATTTTCCCCAAGTGTTTTCCCGGCAAATATGAAAAACCAGGAAAAAATGGAAAATTAGCACAATATTAAACCGAAATTAGATTTTTATGAATCGTGGAGTTACTCAATTGTATGCTTGCCGTTTTTTTCTCTTCAAACTAAAAATCGAAAAAATCGATTTTTTTTTTCTGCCATAACGCACCATTAAAAAGTTATATTAGTGCGTGGAAACTATGAGATACATTTTGTACGAAAACAATGACGAGAAACCTAAGTACACAAATTTTAATTATTACTTAGACACTCGAGGGAAATAAAATGTAAACAAAATTATCTACATAATTGTTTTTCAGTAATTAAAGGTTATAGTGTTGTTATCTACAACATCCTTGGGCTAACTTAACGATGCGTTAATTGTTGGTAACATCAGTACAGCAAGTTCAATATTGCAATCGTAGAAATTATTTAAGGATGTTTGTGGCAGCCCGCGTGTGCACGATAATGCCAACCGCCAAAGTTGTTATAATAACAAAACCATTATTTATAACGAGTGTCTACACGGTTGAACAAAAATAATAATCTCACGATAATAACATATTATTCTGTGATAGCATAGTAAGGTTATTAAAAGACATCGTAAATTAAATTATTTACTCACAAAAATAGTGTGATGAAAAAAAAAGTCGTTATTTACTAACTATTATTACAGTTGAAGCTTGAAAAATAAAAATAAATACGTATATGTAATATTATGTATTTGTTATATCTGTGGCTTGGCGCAAGAAGGGCCAGTTTCACATTTTGTGATTGTCGGAAAATGGGCTATAAATGTTTATTTCCCCATAAGGCTCTATGCGTTTTATTAAATGTAAATGTTTGTATAATTTTCAATTTTTATTAAAACATAAAAAATGTTTATTTAGAAAATAAACAATTGTACAGTTTGTTTTGAATTCTGAGTGTATCGAAGGATCTATTGGTTTTTATAAAGGAGTGAGGTGAAGTCAGAATCGAGCGGACGAAGTTTCGAAATTACAGCTTTTTGAAGTACTGATATGCGAATATTATTTGTTATGTTCAATCACTACATATTCTATTTTTTAAAGAATGTTTATCGTTATTTAATAATTATACATACCTACTGTCATACTAAATGCGGAATTCGTCACCTAAATCATGTACCAGAAAAACCGTTTTCCCTCTGGTGTTATAATCCTTCTTATACTCTTTGCACTAAAGCCTAGAGTAGTTTTGAACTTTCTAAATGGAATATTTTAATGTGCGGTTGCTGGTCTAACGTTACGCCAGCACCAGTATAGGAAAAACGGTTTTTCGGGTACTTGGTTTAGGTTACGAATTCCGAATTTATGGTTACGAATGATTACGAATCGGTTACTAGAGTATGAAACCAATTTTAAGAAAATTGTTTAAAATGCGGTGCCAGTGTAACGTATCTATTTTTATTATATGATTAGTATAAATATGATCGATAGGTTAAAATATTGAAATAGTCTATTGAATCTAATTTCGTAGAAAGCCATGTTGGGTCGGGGTCTAATGTAATTTACCATTCGGGTTGTCAATTTGTTTTTATTTCTAACTGATTTTTTAATAAAAGTGACGTTGGTCTTCCTTCAAAAAGCCACAGATTGTACATATATATATAAATACGGTCAATGAGGGGATGGGAGGGTCAGTCCCTTAGCCCCCCTCTGCGTATGCCATTGATAGGATTAAATGATATTCAAATCGAGTCAGCATGTAAATGTTTTATATTAGTTTTTCTAGCACACAAAAACCTTAGTTCTATTGTATTATACACGTCGTGTATTGGAATTGAAATTTGTAAAATACGTTAGTGCATTAGACATGACAAATTTTAACACAACATATATTTAGACGGCGAGTGGAGCGATAATTATTTCCGAAAAAAACAAAGGAAAAACGGGAAAATATACGAAATGTAGGTATCCGTTAAAAAAAATATTACGGCGTTCTTTTTTCTTGTGAACAACTTTTTCAACAGCAATTTTACTATGAAAGCATTTTCTCTGAAAGGAAATCTGACTGCAAAAGCACTGTAGAGAGGTTATTTATTGATTTTCCCAAGAGTTTTCAACAAATGTGAAAAACCGGGAAAAATGTACGAAAAACGGGAAAATAAGTACTATGTTAAACAAATGTAATTTAAGAAAATAGACAACGCGTGTGTAATTATTTTACCACAATATAACACACACATATATATATATATATATTGTCGACAAGGCAACACTATCGGACACCGCTCAGAATCGTCTTGTTACCTACCCACCAACTTCTCACCCGCAACAATGGCCCACACACGCGCGTAGTATGTCCGCCTTTTTTAACACAGTAACTCTAAGTTTTCATCCCGTAAGATCGAAACATTGAAGTGCACGCAGACAGAATAATGGATGCATTCGTGTGGGATAGGTCACATTTGTATCTAATAAATGAATATTCAGATAACTGGGCAAATGTTTATGTACAGTAGATAAGATGTTATTGATCGTGACTTTCCATTTCATATTGCCGAGTGACACCGCCCTATTTTGGTCCATAATATTCTATTTTATTTATAGTATTCAAGGACTGTTATTTTTCCTGCGTCCCGTCCCCTTTAATTGTCGACCGTGACTCGCACGCACACACAATTCCCAACCAACCCTACCTGTATTTGTATGAATTTAATACAAGTTTGAATGGCTTTTTTTTTTTTTTATTTATTCTCGGAAATTCAATAGCGTACCTGTAGTTCAATACGCATTGATATTTTTGACACAATATTATAGTATGAATGTATATTTTTTTATTATAATTCACCAAAATAGTGTTGGTATATCCTGTATATTTCTATAAACGTTACTGTGTATTATATTTTATATTAATCACCGTTTCTTTCAATCACTTCTCCGGAAGAGGGGAGGGAACTGCGCCCCAATTGTAATTAATATTGTATATTTTATTGATAAAAAAACATCGTTAATATTATAGATTCTGAGTGTAGCGAAGAATGTATTGATTTTACTAAGATTTTTTTTTTTTTTTTTTTTATATACTTTGTACGAAAATTCAACCATAAATCTCGCTCGGATATATACGTACGGCACCATTTCTGAAAGGTAATTTTGTTCAGACATTATTTTTAGGAGACCATTTTTTGATTTTTCAGTCGGTTTTAATAATATCTGGGAAAAACCAGGATAAAACGTAAGAAAAACGGGAAATGTACGAAAATAATGGTTTTATTATTTTTCAATTTTGTTATTCGTTGAAATTTAGTAAAAGATATTCGTATCGACTCTATAGACTTAATATTTGGGCAGAAAGTTTATAATTGCCTTTTTTAGACGTGGTAAAATTTTCAAAAAATTTAAGCCATTTCTGAGGTATTTATAAACATTTTAATTTTGAGTGTTTTGTACGCAGTATTCATTCGGTAGTTATTCTGTGGTCAAATTGTTAGACTAAACAGAAATGCTTGAAAATTTAACAGGAGACCCAAGTCATCGCTCTTAAAAAAACTGCAAACTACAAATATTATTTACAACTGCCTACGGTTGTGCAAATTGCGTACCCTTATTTTGATGCAAATTACAAACTCCCTGACATTTATGTACTCTTCATACTTCGTATTCTTCAGTAGGGTGTCCTCCGAATTGGCAATACCATAATGAATCCAAAATGACTCTTGTCCGTAAGGTTGGTTATGCCTATTTGTCCGGTCAGTTTTTAGCTGGATGTGATCCTATTCAGACTGATCAGCCTTATTTGGAAGTATTTTTTTTTTTTTTTTAATGTTAGTGTTGCACTATAACATTACCGGATTTAAGTAAAATGTATATATATACACGTACACGAAATTATATAAATATATTATTTGATTGCGGACACACCACGCGTGTACCGGATGGGTGAATTTGAGGTCGTCGCGACCAAAATAAATATATTTCATACTATTGTTATCTACGCAATTAATATTCACCCGCGGGCCGTGCACGAAAATATAAAAACACTCGAAATATATGTTTTGTTGTCCCTCCCCCCACCTCGCCCCCCTCCCTCACCATTCGCCGTCGAATATTTTTTGAAGGCGACTTTTCGGCGAATCTCCGAATCCGCGTCGCGCGAACACTTTTTCGTTATTTAATCGTTACATTATTTCGTCGACGACGACCACTGCGAACTCATACAAACGATTCGTATCGCATAGAAGAGAAATACACTGTACAAAACAAGGTTGATTGAAAAAGATGTGTCGGCCGAGTGCGCAGGTATTATTGTTATCCCGTCGAAATTCCACATCAACTTATATTGTATTAAAAACCCAAATCCGAGCAGAGGACATACTATTATTGTTATTATTATTTATTACAATATTATACGGTATTTAGTTGAACATCCAATAACAAGGGGGCTAGGAGAATAAAAAAAAAGGCGAGTGGGTTAAGAAAGCAATATGTTTATTTTAAATATTATAACATAAAAATTAATATCGTTAGTCAGTATCGCGTAATATTTTACAGTGCCATATAATAATAGGTAGGTGGTATATTTCAATACCATTGAATGCATTGTACATTCAATGAAAATATTTTTTAATGTTTTCACGAAAATAATTATCGGAGCGAGTTATCTAAATCTGCAGTCCATAATCGAAAGTAACAAAAATGACTACTGTTGTGGTGTAAGCGTACAAGATGAATACAAATAAAACTTAAAAATAAGCATATGGCTGTATAGCATATAGCGGAAAAAATAAATTAACTAAATGTTTGTTGACAATGCATCACTATCAACTGAACTCCGCTCAGAATCGTTTTTCCGTAAGCGATGGTTTATCGTTGCTTACAGGTATACATTAAATCGCCTATAACAGTGGCTGCACCCGTCCCCGTTATCCTAGGTCGTCTTTTTATATTATGTTATATAATACGCAAACTAATGCGTTTGCTTATTTTACCACTTGCTTTTAGATTCTGAGTTTAGCGAAAAATGTATTCTTTTTACTAAGATGTTTATTATTTTTTTTTTTTTTTTTTTTTTTTAAATAAANTATTCTTTAAATATACAAAACATCATATAAGTAAAGATATATCTACTCCTATAAGCCGAAGCTTGTGGTGGAGTAGAGAGTTAACAATATTAATATTAAAAGATAGATAAAATAAAACAAAAATAAATATAAATCTAATACAAGTACAACCAAAAAAAAAAAATTAGATACATGCGACTATAGTTATAATTTGTACAGAATAAATTATTATTATTATTAATTTTTTTTTTATACTGTGTATACAAATTCCACCAGAAATCTTGCTCCGATGTATGCGTAGCTCCCCAACGGTTTGGTCGAGTTTAATCATTGTAAGGAACGATAATTTTTTTTTTTTTTTTTAAGTCTGGGTGTTCTTTCATTTTTTCAATTCGTGCACTGGGTGTTATAATATGGGTATAGCTGATGTTCGTTCGTATCGGCTAATGCGTTTGTTCCCACTCGAATATCGCACCTTGTTTAGTCGAGTTCTCCTTTCAGGGTTTTTTTTTTTTTTTCCCCCGTTGACTTTTTTCTTTTATCAACATGAACGGTCACTGCGAAAACAGCAGCAGCTGCTATTGTAAAAATATCGACACATGCATAATCGTATGATATACTAAACAATATCAAGACGTGTGCAACGAACGCAATAATATTGACTCGGTTAAGTTGATCGAACAAAAGAAAAAAAAATTTGACCGGTTAACGTGTCAATACAGTTATAATATTTGAATGGAAATGCCATTATCCTTATTTAATAACTCGGATTTATTATGAAAATTGTTTTTTTTTTTTTTTTTTTTTTTACGTATATACAATAATCGGATTACAATGAAAACTGTTATAAATTCGGGAGTTTATGAATTGTTTATCATTAGCAACGGTTTATCGTTACTTATCACAATTACCCACATACAACTGTGGCTGTACCCGTCCCCCATTATTCTTGGACCAATTTTTTTTTTTAATATAAGCGTTTCTTTAATTGCTATTGATAACGCCGAAATCGACAAAAAATATAAAAACAATTTCCAGTATTTTCAATCGAATAAGAAAACTACACGGAAAACCGCAAAACAAACCACCTTAACTGCTGAGATGATCATTTTAGGATAAATAAAGATTTTTTATCTTTAATCTTAAGTCTTTGAAGAAGCACTGTTAAATTTGTTGAACCTCACTCGAGTAAAAAAAATCGAAATCGCGCCAACGCTCAAAGTACCAATTAGATTGATAGAGTATTGATAGGAAATCGGCTTTTTTCAGGATTCGACTTTTTAAATTACCGATAAGTCGCATAGTTGAGCAGTTGAGATAAGCTAATTTAACTGTTGGATTCTGAGTAGAGCGATGAAGTCTATGGTTTTACAAAGACGTTTATTTTTTTTTTTTTGCATTTGTGCGCGATTTTTCGCCCAGAAAAATTGTTCGAATTTTTAAGTGTAGTACTTTTTCTGAAAGGAAATCGGCGTGAGAAGGTTCTCAATAGTGGTGATTTTTCGATGTTCTCAAGAGTTTTCTCGAACGGGAAAATTCACGGAACATAAAAAATATAAAAATTATAGTAAGTAATAGACAATATGTAAATATTTTTTTTTTTTTTTTTAACTAACTTAACTCGAGTTGAAATATCAATTTTAACTTTTTCGTTACACTTCAAACTTGATAGACCATTGCGAATCGACATTGTATCATTTACTTTATTCGAATTTGAATTTAATCACTTAACTTATCCGAGTTGAAAAAAAAAAAATCAATCAAACCATCATAAACTCGCCCCCGACCGCGCGACGGACGATACGTCGGTACGATCGTACGATCGGTGTTTTCTTCGTCCGGCGAATAATACGCTGTTAACGCGTTGTGTTGACGGTGCGTTGAGAGCGGCGTGTTTGCGCAGTTTTTGGATACGCGCGCGGGCGGTGTGTACGCTGCCGTACGCGTCACGGGCGCGCGCCCGTAAACCGTAGCCGGCGCCGAACAGTTCAGACGCGTCCGCGTGCGTTACGCAGGTAATCCGCACGACAACGGCTGTAGAGAAAAGGTGCAAAAACAACAACGAAATCATAACAAAGCGGCGGCGGCGGTCGGCGGCGGTCGGCGAAACGGCTCGCGTAGTGTACACGAAATAATAATGAAAANTTAAAAAAAAAAAAAAAAAAAAAAAAAAAAAAAATCGATAAACGCGTAACGCAAAAATAATATCGTTCGAATAGCGTCCGGGGGAACGGAACGGTGGACGCGCGTGCACCTCCGCTAATGCGCGCGTACCGACGCGGACACGATTTCACACCCGTAGCGTACGTTTCGCAATCGGCTCTGTACCGCGATGGCGTCGCGCCGGCCGTCTCTGACCGTATGGAAATTGCATACNGGGGGGGGGGGTTTCGTCCTTTTCTTTTTCCCGTGACCGGACGTAACCGCGGTAAGCGATTTGCGCGCGCGCGCGCGTACAGTCGTACTCCGCGGTGGCGCGACACAATACCCGTAACTGTAACGCGCGGCCCGCACCGTTCCGAGTACCCGTACCGCGTGTGTGTGTACCTGTGTGTGCGGGCACCGGTCACGTACGGCCGACAGAACTTACCGCGTCGCGCACACGGGGTGGTGTGCATAGGCGCCGCGAAAATGCCGAGACGTACGCAACGATACTAATTGTATTGTCCCGCTCCTCCTCCCCCCCCTCCCCCCACCCCACCCCCGAACGTCAAGAGAAACCGAAGGCGGCCGAGGACGCGCCGTAAAAACGTCGAGTCGAAAAAACGATCTCCGGTGTGGGTGGGGGGGTGGGGGGACGGCGAGCCAAAGTGAACGGGGCGAGAGAAAAGAGCGGCGAGAACGTTACCGCGGCGAACGGCACGACCCCGACCCTACGCGGTTGTTTCGCGCGTTCGGGCAACAAACCGCGCGATAGGAAAATAAAAAAAAAAAACACGTTTGGCCACAAATTAAACGCTAACGTCTGGACGTGCCAACGAAAATTGGTACTTTTAATGTTACAATATTATTATTATATTTTTTTTTTCATAAATTCAAGCCTGTTATCGTTACCGGGGAGACGCCGCGAGGAGTTTACGTTTAGTCTCCCGATAACATTCTAGTAATGTCTTCCAATAATATTACTTGTCATTATTTTAAACCGTTCAAACAATTTAACGTTGGTGATTATTATTATTTTACGCGATACGACCGTATGCTTGACGTACATTTTTACACGATCCGGTGAATGTATTCACCAGTAAATCTTGGACGAATCGGGGATAAACATTTCGCAACGTGCGCGGGATGGGCACGACCGAATGGAAACCATCGAATAATCAATCGGTTTGCCGAACTGTCGGCCATCGTGTTTCGCAACATCTTTGTGGAGTCGTCACAAACGACGTAAGTTGCGGGTCGGCTATCTAAGTATTTACGTATTATATGCGTGCGGGACTGAAAATGCCTAAGAAGACAATAAAGGCTGCAATTTATCGTTTTTAAAAGTTCATAGAATACAGTCGTTGTTTATCTATTCGGTAAATTCGCCTTAATTTTTTTTTTTTTCATATGAATTACTGGATTTATTTATTTATTCACGGAATAAATCCGTTTACAACAGTAATACATAGTATTTCAGCATAACAAAATGTATATTTTTTTAGTGATTACATATTATACGTATTATTTAAAACGTATATAAAGTA
Organism: Cinara cedri; assembly: GCA_902439185.1. Lineage (NCBI taxonomy): Eukaryota > Metazoa > Arthropoda > Insecta > Hemiptera > Aphididae > Cinara > Cinara cedri. The sequence goes on along the minus strand of CABPRJ010002387.1, from coordinate 772,005 downwards.
TAATTATAATTTAACTGAATTAACAGTGAACGATTAAAATGTATGTATAAACGTAATAAAATTAAATAATTAATATTAGGATAGCTTAAAAATATAGTATACGAGAGGGAGGGAAGAGAAAATAATTTATAGAAGTACAATTCAAATAATTATACATTAAAGCCGACTTAATACCATTTACATTGCAAAAAAACATTTAAATTAAACATCTAAATTTACCGGATTTGTATTGGACATTAGTGAATTTATGGGCAAGGAAAAAGAAAAATGACAATGAGGTTTATTTATTTTCTTTTTCTGCGAACAAATATTTTCTACTGAACATTTTTTCGGGCCTTTTGAGTTTGGGCCGTGAGTTTTCGTAAATACACCTACGTACTTTTCTTACGAGTCAGACGACTCGTATAGAAACTTTTCCGACGCGGGAAATTTTTTTTTTTTTTTTAATAACTGTGGTCGCGACACGACACATCACTTCGAATACGTGTTTGCGTAATGATGTTTAAACTATGATTAGGGTGTAGCGATCCCGGCTACCCGTGACATTGGCGGAAGGGCCGGATTTACAAGGAGGTGCTGGGGAATTTATTCTTTCGCCTCCCTCCCCCCCAATGAAAATACGAAAGGAAAATCTGTCATTTTGTCATCGTCTCGAGTCGGCGCGACGTTCCGGAAATTGTCCAACGTCAACTATTACTGTACAGGTACGCATTTCGTAAAACAATATTCAATCGATAATTTATTATAAACCTAATTTTTACGTTCGTTTAACGATAATATGTATCAATTAAGTCTGTACGGTAACGAAATCCATTGTTTTATATACACCGCGGTTCCGTATCGAACGTTGATAAAAACGGCACAGGACGGTTTCAATTCGTGATTAGAACGAAACGGTACGCACGCAAAACATAGTAAACCGCCAGACGAATAATCCGCCTCTTTTAAAGAGGTACGCAACGCGTGAACGATTCCGGGACATTTTTACCGAACGGTTTCCGAGACAAATATCAACCCCGAAAAAGAATGCACGGGGTGAAAACTGTCGATAGTGTAAACTATTCGGTGGCGCCCATCATTAGTTCATTATTATTAGTTTCTGTAATTTCGTCCAATACAATTGCCAAGCACAAACACAATGCGTTCGCCGTTAAACCGGTTCAGTCCAATGGCATAATTAACCCGTTAACGCCACGCGTTGCCGTATTTTTCGGACACGTGTTATCCGTGCTATCGCGTTACCGAAAAAACTTCTTCTTCCTTCTTGCACGTCGTGGCGGAAAAAGTTCCTGCACAGTTATCAAACTCGGATATTCTACGGAGCGGTGTGCGCGCGAGTGTGAAACACTCATCACGGTCAAGCGCGTGTATTTCGAACGCTCTCCCAGTACCGCGCGATATGAAACTAAATGTTTATTTCGCGAAAAACTATTAACGTCCGTCTATTTTTTTTTTTTTTTTTTTTTCGAAAGACTTTCGTCGGTCGGAAATCTATCGAACGCGTAAAACGTATATTGCTATGCGCATTTGAAAGCCGAAAGTACTGCAATTGGCGCAATTGCAATTACGCGTATACTAACCAGTAACCGGAGATTTTAATATTATATTTTCACGGATTGTGTTATGGCGGACAACGCACTTTAGACCCGTCCTAAATAGAATATTGTGGTGTTGATCGCGAGACGAGATGTCAACGAAAACAACACCGGCCCGAATATCCGTTCTCGTCGTGTGATCGCGAAGTTTGTGAAACGAGTGTGTGGTGACGGTATACGAGTGGCTTTTTCTAAAACCGCCACACCTGCACGGCACGGGCGCCAGGTTTTGAAAATGTAATTTGGGGAGGGGGGGAGGGTTCGCTATTTTATAAACACGTGACACACGTATACAGTTTTTCACGAACATTTTCCCGTGCATTTCCTAAATCGCCGGTAAACAGTCGACGATAACAATATATATATATATGTATATGATGTAGGTGGTATTGACGTCAGACCGCGCTGTCATAACGTGCGTATACCGCGACAGACACCGGCCGTCGACCGAGAACCCGGTCGAAATGTACGCTTTTTCTCTGCAAAAAAAAAAAAAAATTAAATAAAAATCTTTCTCGATTAATTCGTTTCAAACTACCGGCGTCCCGGGGGAAGTGCATCGACGAATATCGTTTTTTTTTTTTTTTTTTTTTTTTTTTTCCGCTTTACGTAACGAGAACCGCCACCTGCGTGCGCGGGGGGAGATTGGTGGCCGAGCGGCCGAACGTGTCGAACTCCCGGCGCGGCATCCGCCACGTACGTACGCACGACCCCAACGCGTATTGCGTTCGGAACCGACCCGAGCGAATAAAACGCGGGCGTCGCGGCGACGGGGCGACGACGCCGAACGGTTTCCGAGACACCGCGGCACCCGCGACCCAACCGCACCCTATCGTCGTTATCGTCGTCGTTATCGTCGTCGTCATTATTGTGTCGTTGCGATGTTCCGTACGAGTGACCCGCCGCCGGCAGCCGCACGGAACGCAATTTACGTTAACGACGCGCTCGTCTCGCGCACCGAATATCGCGCGCCGCGCGAGTGCGACGCGTTATTAATAGACCGCCGCCGCCGCCGCGTACGCGGCCCGCGCGCCCGGACAATTCACGGCGTTGTAAGCGAGATATTGTTCGGGCGGCGTTTTTTTTTTTTTTCCGTTTTTCTTCCCTCCCCCCGCCTCCCCGTCCGCGACGGCGGCGATAATAACAGCGACAACAACGATTATAATTGACCGGTCTCCTCCGACGGAAAAAATACGGGCGAATAAAAACGGGGGAAAAAAATACGGCGGTCGGACGGCCGTGCGGGGGTGGAAACCGAGAGGTTGACGTTATTATGTTGCGATGACGCGCGCGCCGCTGCCGTAACGCCACCGCCGCCCACTCGATATTATATTATCACCGTCACCGTCGTCGTCGTATTATTATAACACAACAGTAACAACAATAATCGCGCGCGACTGCGTAATGGTTTTTCGTCGGATTTTATCGTCGTCATAAGAACATTCGGAACGCGCATAATATTATCGTACGTACGCATTATTATTATTGTTGTTGTTGTTGTTGTACACGAGCGCGCGCGTAATTTTACAACACGGTCATTAGTCGAAAAAAAAAAAAAAACGTGTATCGGGCTGTTATTTCGCGCGTTTCTGTTTTTTTTTTTCCTCCGGGTCGCGGCGAGGACGACGCGTGGAAAAAAAAACAAACAGAAAAACAAACAATAAAAACGATATTGTTTTTATTTTCGTTTTCTCGGGGCATGATGACGAATACCGCGCGCGCGTAATACGATAATAACACGCGTACGACACACGACCGAATAAAACGCGCGGTGTTTTTCTCGGACAATGGACATCGAGTATGGGCCGTACGCCAATATCGCTGTTGTCGGCGGCGCGGATCCCGGGGCGGCGAGATGGGGAGGGGGGAGGTAGGCGATCCGATGCCGGCAGGTCGGCCGATGCGTCACACACTCTCAGTCGGCTCGATTCGTCGTGATTTCGCAAAAACTATTCGTTCCCCTTAAGACGTTCTCCTCGAACCCCCCCCCCCACCCCCCGCTCGCCGGGTCTTTTTCGTTGCGAATATAAACAGCGTGCCCGCCGCGGCGTCTAGAGACGAGAAACCGTCGCACATCGGACGGCGTGCTTTAAGCGACGAACGAAAGCGCACCGGCAAACCTTCCCGGTCCCGTAGTTTCTTTCTTTCCCCCCCCTCCCCTTACAGATACTGCTCCGTAGTATCGGAGCGATCTATCGGTTTTACCGTGACGCGCGCGGTCTATTTGTTTTTCGCATTTTGTATTTGTTTGTTTTTCTTTGCCGCCGGAAAACTCGCTCCGGCGTGTCGGTGAGTGCGGCCGGCGCCTTTTCCGAAAGGCAATCACCTCGGTTTTGTTTTAGCGCCCGACCACGGCACGCCACTGTTATGGTGTATAGTTTCGGGGCCGCGGACACGTAAACACGCCTAATAGTACCTAGAGCGGTGAGAGTGGTACGCAATAGTTTTGTGGGAAAAAAAAAAAAAACACAAACCATTACCCAATTTATTTTCAACGTGCTGAAGTATGCGCGCCTGCCGATCGTCCAATCGTATTCTCCGTAATCGTCCGAAAACCAAATAGAGTTCGTGCGCGACAATATTGAAAATATTAATCGGTTTTTAAAAATCGAAATCGTTTGGACACAATAGAATTGTTGTTTTTAACGTCGTCACATCCGTGTCGCATTTTCAGGGTCACGATTTCGTGGCAATCAACAACGAAAAAATAGACCTTATCGCTTTTATATTTTACGAACGTTCACCAAGCTTGTCGCGGCCAGTTTGCCGCCCCTAGAAATTTTCGCCGCTCCAACCACCTGCTCGGTTCGCAGCATGTATAGGGTAATCGGTCGCCGTTTCGTGGTATTACGCGGTACTTTGTTCGGACGGATCGCCGATTAAACGCCTCTTAGCATGACCATAGTGTTGCGTAGGAATCGTTCAACAATAAATGTATAACCAGCAAGCACATTTGGAAATGAAACAAGTCGTGGCCGCGTTTCGTTTTGTTATTACGACCGGACTGCACAACACTGTAAATCATTTATCAAACACGAATAAAAGCACACGATTGACTCGAAAAAAAAAAAAAAAAAATTCAATGATTTTCTCTCGCGCTTATATAACAACAGNAAAAAAAAAAAAAAAAAATTCAATGATTCTCTCTCGCGCTTATATAACAACAGTGAGTTTAATATGAATCTAATGTAATTAAAACATTTAAACTATAATTAGCCGAATGGAACTTAAAATTATAAAAACTATTTTTCGTTAAGTTCCTAATCATTTAGGTTGAACCTATCTAAAAGTATCACTTAACGTCTTAATGCATTGTCAATGTTTGAACGTTGAAATATCTAAAGAAAATGCTGTATAAAAACGACGTTAAACATTTTAACCTAACTCCCTTTTAGATTCGGAACGTAGCGAGACGTCTATTTTGGTTTTACTGTGAAGTGTATTTTTTTCTGTTTTTAAACAGATTTCCGAAAATAAATCTCGCTCTGATGTTTATAATGTTAGCACGTTTTCCGAAAGGAAATTTTCACTAGTCATTGAGATTAATTGTGAATAATCCGAAAGAAAATTTTGGGTAAAATGGCAATTTATATTTACGGCGCGTCGTTTTCCACCGCAGAAATATTACTCCTGTAGGGAAATAGATGTCAATTATATAAAAACCAAATAGTCTGAATTTAAAAAAGAAATCGTGAGAAAATTTATTTTATTTAGTTAATTTAGTTTATAATCGGCGAAATAAATACAACGTTTGTTATTATTTCGTTTTTAGTGTCATAAGTATAAACCAGGGGTGTCCAACCCGCGGCCCGCGGTATATTTTAATGTGGCCCTCGCTTGAATTTCAATATCATCAATGAATTACGTGTAATATTATGAGAACAAATTTATTTTATGGATAAAAAACTACAGAATATTACAAATTATAATAAACTTTAAATTACTAATTAATAGTATATACTAATATATTATATGAAAGTTTTATCTTTATTGTGATCCGATAGCGATAAGGAAACTAATGTAGGTAGGTAACTAAAACAACGATTAAGTTATTTTGAAATTGTTTTCTTTTAATTATTATGTTATAAATAACAATTTTTTAGATTCTGGGTGCGGCGAAGAATGTATTGGTTTTACATTCGTAGTTTATAGGTTTTTTTTTTTTTATGTTGTGTACAAAAATTCAACCAGAAATCTCGTCCGGATATACGCGCGCGGCACCATATGTGAAAGGGAATGTTGTCCAGATGGTACTTTTGGTTGGTCATTTTTCGATTTTTCCAAGAGTTTAACCAGCAAATGTGAAAAACCGGGGAAAAACAATCGGGAAATCGGTACAATATTAAACAGATATCACAGAGAAAATATATAATGCCTATTTAATTATTTTACCCGTGATACGACACGTAGTTGACAAAGCATCACTATCAACTGAATTGTGCGCTCAGAATCGTCAGATTTCGTTAGCGATGGTTTATCGCTGCTTACACAGTTACACGTTCAATTACCAATAACAGTGGCGGCTGCACCCGTTTCCATTATCCCGGGCCGTTTTTTTTATTTTTTCCATTTTTTTTTTCTTTTTATTTGTAATTTTAAATAAAATACATAACATTATAGATGTCGAAATGTATGTGGCCCAGTCGTCACAACAGGTTGGACACCCCTGGTACAAACGGCGTACGGACGGGAGCAACGATTGTTATAAAAAAAAAAATACAACGATTGTTGTTGCAATGATATCACGGCGTAATTTATTATTATTGTTACACACATATGGTTTTTTTTTCTCTCCAACTATTCCGAGAGTGTACGCCCGCGATTTTTCGACAAAACGTCGAAACACGGCTTAGCCGCCGCGGGCACCCGTATCGCTTGTACAGGGGAACACCGCCGTCCATGCATACCTAATAATAACAATGATAATTAGTACGAAAACCGTACACGTTCGAACGGTTAATTGAAGACTACCCCTCCCTCCGTCCGCGACGACAAGAGTTTCAACGACCGACTCGTTTGTTATTCGGTCGGTCGGGGGGTAGGAGATAAGGGGCAGGGTATACTCGCGCGTATAACAGCCGACCCGCCCGGACTGCCGTCGCACCCCCGCGCCAGAGTTTTTCTTTCTCGCCGTTTTTTAAGCGTTGATATTGTTATTCGATATTCGTGCTTTTGAATTGTTAATCGTCAAATACGGTTGACGAGTATAACGCGCTCGGACCGTATGCATTATGGACGTGTACGCGAGTCCGGCGTAATTTTTTTTTTTTTTATTCCGGCGTACCTATAACACAGACGACTGACGATCGAGGGCGAAATTACTTCCGGTGTAGTTTTTTATCGGGTTAACGACGTACGGATGTCGTCTACGCCCACAGCGCAGCGGCGGCTCTCGGCTGTCGCTGTTACTTTTTTCATTTTGTACATAGGTGACGGGTGGTGTCCCAAATCTCAAAGGCCTCGTCGGTAATAAAAGTCCACCGCGTCACTCGCAACTGTAACTGTATGTAGTTCTATTAGTTTTAGTTTCCGAGCGAAACGAGGCGTCGGCGAAGTTTTCCTACGATACGTTTTTCGTGTGTAACAGAAATGCTTGAAAATTTAACAGGAAGTACATTAAAAGTCTTACTTTGTTGTCAAAAAAAAAAAAAAAATCACTAATAGGTAAATAAACTTATTTCTTCTTAGACACACCAATAGTTCGTCCTCTGCGTCGAGTGGTTTCGACCACGTACTCTCAAACTAAAAAATGTATATAATTATATAATTTAATAAAATAACATAACTTATAGCAGATAGTAAACATTATATTTTATAGATTTTCGACGACCAGCCCGCATAGCCGTGCAAACCGAACAAAACGTTATATTGGTTAAAAATACTGTAATTTTCCAGGTTTTTTTTCATACGAAAAATCGTATAAAAAAAATTGGTTAACAAAATTAACTCGGGAATATTGAAAACGATTTTTTCTTTTTAAAAATACATATAATTTGAACGAATTGATATAACCGAATTATATTTTCGACGTGGGAGGGGGGTTAACCTGCTTAAAAATGTTTTAAAATTACATTTTTAATGTGACACACAATTATACGTTTTATCAAAGAATGCCGTGTTTTTTTTTTTTTTTTTTTAATATTTTGGACCGCTGTGCCGACGCCTGCGGCTGCATCAAAGAAAACGATGGGCTATTTATCGAGTTGTATTTGCACCGCTGTTTGCAATTGTTGCGTTCGGTAAATACTAATAAAAACGTATTTTTTTTCTTTTTTTTTGCTTTTCCGAACGTTTAAAATAATTTTCGGAGTAATTTTTTTTTTTACTCATAACACGCGTGTACGGACGCGTGACGGTCTCGAGAAAAAACGACGTCGGTAACGGGACGGGGGTGGTAATGGGTCGGGTGTGTGCGCGCGCGCGCGCGCGTGTGTGTGTGTGTGTGGNNGGGGGGGGGGGGGGTTAGTTGAAAGGTCGCTGTTTCGGAGAATACGGACGCGCGAGAGCATCGGCATCGGCGTACACGAATCCGCGGTACCCGCCGACCGTCGCCGCTCGCCGATACCTCGGCGTAGTGGACGCGCCCGACGTTCTCGCGTATCGAATTAACGTCGCGCCGCGATCGGGGTGCCGGCGCGGGGCGCGCGGACCGTCGCCGGGGGCGCGTCGTAACGTCGGTCGCGCGGGGTCGCGCCGCACGGCTGGGTGTGCGCCCACGTCGGTATGCGATATTATCGCGGCCGCGGTTACCGGGCACGCTTTCGCAGGTAGCGCACGGGCACGTATCCGCCGCGTGCACAAAACGCGTACGCGCATTATGATCAGACACGGGCGGACGGGCATTACGTCGTACGACCAAGCGGGTGGGGCGGCGAGTCTTCGATAACGCTTTTCGCTAATCCCCGAACGTATTTATTTATTGTTATTATTGTTATTTTTTTTTTTTTTTACCACCTGCCGGACGGTTTATCCCGGTTTTCGGGCCGCACAATATCTGTACGACGGGGGTGTACGACGGATAGAGAGAGAGAGAGAGAGAGAGAGAAAACAAATTTCGCGCGCGCAATCTCGACGGGTACTCGTACACGGTACGCACACACACCGGGTCACGCGTTCGGCGCGCATTGTTATTGTCGTCGTTATTGTTATTGTCATTGCGGGGTGGCGGCCGTGGTACGTCCTGTTAGCACCGTCCGCCGGGCCCCGCGCGTCGTGCGGTGACCGGGCGCGCTCGTTTACCGGTGCGTTGTCCCGTGGTCCTTGGCGCGCGCGAGTCGCGTCCCCGTAAACGTACGTACGCGCGAATCGGAGATTTCCCGGGACGCGATTCGCGTACTCTCCGAGCACGGCGGTACATCGAACCGAAATTATTAACAATTATTGTAAATGTTATCGCGGGTCAATCGAGCGAATTGGCCCGTCGAACGTAATAAAAACAATGCGTACAGTCCCGCGATACCATAAAATAAATCAATAATAATAACGACAATAACGGTACGAGGCGAAACGCCGGTAATAATAACGATACGGACTTGCCTACCTGCCTACCTACCTTATTAACCAGGCGCCGGTAACGAAATCCATCCGTTATCGTAATTTATAATATTAATCGCGTAATTTAAGATATCGAAACATAACACGGGGCTCCCTGATAATTAATGTATCACAGAGAACCCCCGAAAACGAACAAAAATTCTACTACCCAACCGATGTGGCGGGACGCGATTCGTGTATGCGTTTTTTTAAGGGACGCAACTAAGGTGCGCCGTGAAATTGTACTCTTTTGTTTTTTTTTTTTTTTTTTGAAAAATATAAATATGTAGGAAACATATTAATAGCAATAAAGTTTTGTATTTATTTATTGAAATGATTACCTTTGAAAATTAATTTAAAATATGTATACTTTAGTTATGCCTGTGTACTTTAAATTGACATAAAATTAGTTGAATTCCATAGTATTTTCATCGTTACGAAAAAACATTGAAAAATAATAAATGAATAACTTAATAATTAGTATTGTGATTTGTCCTATGCGTAGGTCAAAAACGGTAACAATAAATAATAACGTATAAAATTATAAAAAAAAAAAAAAAAAACGTTTATGACAGGACATCGTAATTATTATGAATAAAAATTTACTTACTAGTGTTAAACGTTTTAATAATTTTGTTTTTACTTTATTATTTTGTGTTCGCTTAAATTAACCAGGTATGTCGTATATTATATTATATTGTAGACACGTTTTTCTAGGACTATTAATTACTCGTTAATTACCCAATCACACGCAGTGTTCGCGTATTTGTGCGGTCACATTTATTATTTAAAGTGGTCCGAAAACACTCCGGTCTAACGGCCGCAACTTGCGAGAACAGCGGGGCGGAAACGATAGCACGATGATACCGATTTTCTTTGCGGTAATTTAGACCTTCTACGGATAAACGTGACTCGTGAGATTGTCGAGTATCAATAACATTGGTTTCTCTATTTGAACATCTCACAAAGCTCGCAAAGTTTTTTTTTGCCGCAAAGCAGCAAGCTGTTTCTCTCTTCATATATTGAAGGTATTTGTTTATATTTACCGTACCACTAACCCGGTTAATGTTATGCTCTTCGCCATCTAAGAGTTCACGTCCCGCGCCCGGTGTTGCCCGTGGCAATTTTTATTATTCTTTTTTACCCATATTCCTTTTTGGTTTTGACCGCGTCAGTAATGAATAAAAACAAATAAGTGGAAAGTAGGTAAAGTATCTTGTTATCACATATATTTTTAAATTTTAAATTAATTTTTGATTTAAGCATTAAATATTTCTGGATACGCCACGTTAAGTGTCTCGTTTCCCGGGGTCAGCAAATTATTTTCGCATGTGACACGTGACAGAACCACGTAAAAGTGACCATGGAAAAAACATTGGATGGTTAAGTCTAAACTCTAAACCAGCAACATTTAATATTTAACCTTGTGCCTTATCGGTAGTCATTGATAAAACATAGTTTCACGGAAAATCGGAGCCGTTTAAATTGGAATGGTAAGACCGTTTCCCCAGCTCCACAGTCAGTACGAATGATACACTCAAGCAGACAGTTTTTAAAGATTTTATTTGAAATCTTGTGCCATTATTAACCCATTAACGGTTTCTGGTAGCTATGTTTACCACTAAGTTTTTTATTTTTCTACTTAACGGTTATTGGTATATTATTTTGGATACCATAGATACGTTTTGATCAACCTTTTAAATTTTTGTCCGAAATAGTGTATGTAAAGACAACGTTTATAATATTAGTGCAATTTTATCGAGTTCAAATCTCGGGTATTATTACAATTTTTACTAAATATATTATCGAATAAAAAAAAAAAAATAATAATAATAATAATACAAATCAACAAATATGTCCGATTAACCAATAATAACCAATATATTATTATTATTTTAATTTGCAACCAATAGCAACCATATAATAAACAGAAATATATTATCATTTAGCGCCACTGTTATTTATTTCATCATCGCACATATTCCACATATTCCTTAATCAAACCGCAACCCCCGCGACCCAACTCGGTACGTGTAATTGGTAGCACTTTGAAGAACCGAATTGCAGTGAACTAACCGCGATGAACGAACACTACTCAAAACACTCAAAACTGGATAAACGTTCAGATCGAATAGACTGTGCACTGAGAAATGAACAAACCGATCGTTCTATGGATACCCGCACCAGTACATGGATTTGATTTTTTTGTCATTCGTGTTACTACTACGGAAACTCGCAGTTCAACAAAAATAATTAAATTTCCGAACTAAATTTGCCTACAACCTGGAATATAAGGGGATGGTATTCAATAGCGGGCGAATTTAAATGGCCGTAAACCTTCACCGGACAATGCGGATGAGTTTGCGAAAAACCGCGTTGAAATCGATTCAGCCGTTCTCAAGTTTTGCGCCTGCCAACGTTCCGAGCGATTCGTTTTTAACGATACAGATAAACGTACGTTATCGGTTCGTAAGATGAAATTCCGTTAAAACGAAAGACGGAACGCATGTGTGTGCGTATGAGTTATTCGTTTGAGTGGTTTTCGGTTTAGTGTTATGTTATCGCTTATCAGTTGTCCGTTTCGGTCGTTTATTGTTTACTGATAACACGTTATCCCCGTTACGTCGGGCGCGTAACATAACAGCAATAACAATAATGGACGGTGATAACAGTGTGTTAGTGGCTCAAATGTACAATGCATAATGACGCAGTGAAATAAAATAAAGTAGCATTACACCGGGTAACGCGCAAAGTAAAATAAAATGTGTTTAATAACGTGGCGGCAGTGTGGTAATACGGTTCGGCGTTATGAGGGCGTTGTTAGCGGATTCATACGTTGTTTCGGCGCAGATAATTCCGCGGCCTGTGCCCTTTTCGGGTGTCTTTTGTCGACCTATCTCTCGGTGTATTATAATTGTTAATTGCGACGAACCGAGACGGTAAATGATATTTAGTTTTTCAGATATTGAATTTTTATTCACCCCTCTCCCCTTATTATATTCGTTAGTCGGTGAACACGGCCCGGGGTCCGCCCCGGTTCAACGTCGAAACCGAGGGGCGCGAGCGGAGGAGAAAGTATAAGCGTGTAATTAGAAACTCTCGGGGCGAATAGTCGTATTTGGATTCCGGAAAAAAAAAAAAATAAAATAAAATATTAATGACAAAAATCAAATCCCACCCTCCCCTCCTCCACATCTCCCGCAAGACCATAACACGCCCATGGTCGTACATATTATATTACCAATTATAATAATATTATAAGGGCGTCGTAAATTCTCTCGGGACGTCCCGAAATCGTCGATAATAATACGTGTATATACACGAGTGTCGCGTTATTATCGCACGTGTATTATGCGACCGGGCGGCGAAATTTATTTCGTTTTCCGCGATCCCTTCTCCGCCCCCCATCCAACCCCACCACATCCACTGTCGTTCCCCTCGTTGACGTAAAAAAAGTTTTACGCGATTTTTAATGAAATGCGTGCTGCACTCGCGTTGTTATTATCACCGGGCGGCGCGGGCGTTAAACTGACGCACGCTCGTAAACGGCGCGGGGTTTATCGCGACAGCCGTAAATCGTATTTGCGAAATAATAATAAAATAAATTGCGTTTGCTCGCGACGATCGGTAAATCGCATATTATTCAACGCTCGCGATCTCAGTGGCGCAACTAGGCGACCTTATTTCGGAGGGCGATTTGAGTGATTTTTCGTCATTAATAACAAGACAAATTGTTAAAAGAAAAAAAAATGGTAATATTGCATACCATAAGCGGCATATAAGAGTGTACTTAAAAAAAACCGTAATTTATGTATATACTGTACCGAGAATATTTAACGTAGAAAAAAAAAATGTTTTTTTTTTTTTTTTTTGGGGGGGGGATTGATATATCACCCGCATCACTCTGGTCACGTCACTAGCTGCGATATCGTTGTTATTATTGACGCGGATTGATTTCCGCGGCGTCTTTTTAGGCTCAAAAAAAACTTTTTCTTTTTGGAGTATTTGAAAATCGGGACGCTGTTTTAGATTCTGAGTGTAGCGAAGAATGCATTGGTTTTTTATACTGTGTGCAAAAACTCTTGCTCAGATATACACGTGTGGCATCATCATTTCTGAAAGAGAATATTGTCCAGATAGTACTTTCGGAAGGTCATTTGTTGATTTTCCAATCGGTTTTCACAATATCCGCGAAAAACCAGAATAAAACGTAAGGAAAACGGAAAATGTACGAAAATTATACTTTAATAATTTTTCAATTTTGTTATTTGCATACATATATCGCGTGCATAATTAATTGAATTGGTCCTACAAAGCGTGGGGTTCGAGGCGCAGGCCCGGCTCGCCCCTGCTTAAGGGCGGGCTTGCGTATACAGACACTCCGAGTTTATCGCAACGACCCGCTGTATAAGAAAATAAAACCAACACCGACTGAATTCCTATCAGCATGGTATAACCTGTACATAATAAGCCGGAATATTTTGTTTACTTCAGTCGCTTGTGTATCATACATTGTCCCATTTCCACAGTCGTACTGTTCGCCGTTTATTAATCGTTCGCTCAATTAAATCGTATCACCGTGGCGTTCGACAACGCTGCTATTTAGCCGTTGAAATGATATTTCGTCACCTAGGTAGCCATACGCACAGGACGATTATTTTTTTATCGCGAGCCAGGCGCCAACTGTGTAGCCGCGCTATAGATAGGGTGGTTCGAACGTACGGTTTTCGTCGATTATTTAAAACAATCGAAGAACCGTGGACCGTCGATTGATCATAGGATCGAGACCGATTTAGGAGGATCGACTGATCGCGGAAAATTACGAGATTCGTTTCCCCGCCAATAATTATTCGTTTTCCGACGTTTCGTAAATCTGTGAGTTTGTAACTTACTTTGCGCCGGGTTTCGTTACAATGTCATTATGCCCGTCGGGTACCGTAGTATTACGGAGTTGTTTGTTCTTCTATACATTGTAACGTTATACATATACAATATGGTATATATCATATATCAATAAATATAATTATATCTGTATTCAAAATCAACATTGTTGCTGAGGATACCCTGTTCGGGATAGGTAAGTGTATTACTGTTACCTTTCATAGTTTATATTTTATATTAATCGTTTCCTACCGTCGTTGGCTGTAATAAGTAATCAAAGTGGTTAGTGGGTGTACATTCGGTTGCTTTGTACCCCATCATTCGCTTTGTTACAACATCAAACCGCAGTCTATATTGATAGACTGCGGTTTGATGTATAGGTAATTAGATCATCTCGTATTTTGCATACTCTGAAATACTCTGAACTCTCGCAAACGAGAAGAACCAATAGTTTTTGGGTTTGCAAACGAACAGATTGCATAGCCCAACAGCACAGGCGTGCGCGCGGGAGGGGGGGGGGGGAGGGTGCAGGGTTTGCAATATTAGTCACGAAATTTTCCTGTTGATTTAAACCGTCTAAATTCCAACTGATGTTATTAAAATTTTAAAATCAAAATAATGATATACGTACTGTATACGGTTTAGATTCTGAGTGTAGCGGCGTAAAATATATCGATTTTACTAAGATGTTTATTTATTTATTATTTTTTTTTTTTTTATACTGTGTACAACAATTCTACCAGAAACTTGCTTGGATATGTACGCGCAGCATCATTTCTAAAAGGGAATGTTGTCCAGACGGTACTTTTGGGAAGTCATTTTTCGATTTTCCAAGCGCTTTTCCTAATATCTGGGAAAACCAGGATAAAACGTAAGAAAACGGGAAATGTACAAAAATAATGATTTTGTAATTTGTTGTAATTAAGTTAAAAATATTCACAGAGACTTGAAATTCAGTTAGAAAATTTATATTTGCCTTTTCTAAACGTGTAAAATTTTCAAAAAATTTAAGTCATATATGAGCTATTTATAGACATTTAAATTTTGCAAGTTTTGTACGTAATTTTTATTCAGTAAGTACTCTGTGGTAAAATTGTCAGACTTAATAGAAATGCTTGAAAATTTAACAGAAGTTTCATTAAGAGTCTTATTTCGTGGTCAAAAAAAGGAAAATTGAAGTTTAATGAAGTATTTTTTTTATAAAGAAATTTTAATATTAAATTTTTGACGAAAATCGTTGAGTAAAAAATTATGTGGAACAAATCTAATCAATTTTTTTTTTGAATATATGTAGGTATTAGTAAAAAAAATATAATGGCCTTTTTTTTGTGTGTACAATTTTTCGCTCAGATTTAAAATAATAGCACTGATTCTAGAAGGAAATCTGACTGGAAAGGTATCTCAGGGAGGTCATTTTTCGATTTTCCCAACAGTTTACCCAATAAATAAGAAATATCGTGAAAACCGCAAGAAAAACGGGAAAATCGGTAACTACATTAAACAAATATAATTAAAAAAAACACAAAATGCCTATTTTATTATCTTGCCACAACAATATGACATATAAAAAATATATATATATATATTGTTAACAAAACATCACTGAACTCCGCTCAGAATCATATTTTCGTTAGTAATGGTTTATCATTGCTTACTTCAGGTATACATTAAATTATCTATACCAGTGGATGCACCCGCCCCCGTTATCCTAGTGTACAACAGTGTTTTTTTTAACTATTTTTTATATTTCAATTTCGTATATAGCTTGGCTACGGAGAATATAATATTTTAGTGCGTAGCGTAGTTTATCTTTAAACGCTCGGGTAATAGAACAACAAATTTAAAAATCTCGTTAAAACATATTATATACTGCACTGTCCAAATATTTACGCACGTATTAATAGAAACACTACAAATTAGTATACGTATAGTGTGTTATCCGTTGTCTACTTTAAAACGCATTAAAATTAAATCAGGTCATCCAGCATTGCGCATCGCAACCGTCCTAAAAAAAGAAGACGAGCCCCCCGAATAAATCGGGCGGCAATAACGCAGGAATTCTATAATAATACTCGTGGTTCGCTATCGGAAACAGTGAACGCGATAATAACATTATAATATTTTGCAAGGGAAAAAAAATAATAAACACGCGCCGCGAATAAACGTAAAGGTCATTCGTAGCGGGTTTTCGGGCACTTTCGAATAAATTTATATTGCCTATACCCGATGGTTATCGCGGACGTTTCGTTCGAGTATTGTATTTTTTTTTTTTTTCTTTCCGCGACCGAATAGTTTTGGAGTTCGGAGACCCTATGTCGAATAATTTGAAAAACCAATATTAAATAGTGTCCTTCCGCGCCCGAACTGCACTGAATTGTTCGAATTTACTATTCCCGCCGTACGTTATCGAATTAATAATTCTGCTTGTGAAAACCCTACTCGAAAGACATCTTATCGTCGCGGTCGGTGGGCACTAAGCGCAGAAACCGACTTGCAAATTGTATAAGAAACAGGCACTGCAATATCCGTACGATTAAACCACACACAAGTCTCGGGCGACTACTAAAAACCAGGCGTCGCGTATTAGCTACGGATTGATTAAGCTAAACAAATACGATTCTACTGTTTTTACTTTTTTTATATTTTTTAATCGGAAAATTGAACAGGTGTATGATAATAATGTATTATACTATTCGAATAATTCGAATGCGACCGACTATCGAACGGGGTTCGATATAGTGACTGTTCGGTTGTGTCCGTAATTAGTTCTGAACCTATTTGACTTGACGTTTACAGATGCTGTTTTCAACAAAAAATAAAATTACATTTCGAAGACAACATCGTCGTCGACGGAAAAATTACTTTTTTAAGAACGTAGAAAAACTGGGAAAATCGGTACAACGTTAAACAAATATTATTAAAGAAAATATAAAAAAAACCTATTTAATTATTTTACTATAAAATGACATATATTGTAAACTAGGCATCATTATCAACTGAACTCCGCTCAGAATCGTTTTTTTTCGCAAGCAATGGTTGCGAATACCGTTGCTTACATGTATACATTAAATTACCTAGAACAGCGGTCGCACTCGTCCCCATTATCCTAGGACGGTCCTAATCTCCGGTTGTAATAATAATTATTATGATCAATTAAAAAATAGTAAAATGCGCTGTTATAATATATCAGCTGATTAAATTGTATAATTCATTAAAATTAGATTTGCTTGATTCAGGGTTACCAACTCCAAAATCCAAAGGTTTAACAGATGTACGTGTATTCAATAATTCATCCGATTCCAGTCGCCTCTCCATCCTTCCGATCATTTCCACTCTTTCGGTTGCAATATTCTTTATCTTTATAAGGTGATTTTTCGATTTTATCTAGAGTTTTCCCATTAAATGCGAAAAACCGATAAAAAAAAATACGCAGGGACGTGTATGAAATATGTTCCTAAAATATTGCGGTTTTTTTTTTTTCTGTGGACAGACTGTGGTAGACGAATTGAGTGACGGTTGCTGGGACCGCGCTCTGATGGATTGTCATGCATCCGGGACTTGCCCTAAAATCCTCCGGGGGCTTTTGAACAGCTAATGCTGTAAGTATCGCGTAGCTAATATAAGGTCCCCGGTTGTAGCCGTGCTTTGCACGGTGTTAAAAATCGGGTTCTCACCCGGTCCACTGTTTTATATCCGTGTACTTCAACCTTTTCTTCTTGCATTTGATTCCCATTTTTTTCCGGAAAACCGTCATGTGCACTCAGTTTTTTCTTCGTTAATCCTGAGCCTCTTGCGTTGTTTCTCAGCCGTCTTTATAAGTGGTTTTCCCATTTACCAAATACATTACCATCTTTATCTGTATCGCTTCCCGATACAGAGCAATATCGCTCGCATACGCTAGAATACTAATTGTCGATCGACCTGAATCAACCCCTACACACAAATCGATGAACCGGTTTCGAAACATCGGTAATGGTTTGAAGTCACGGTGGTGGGACGGTGGACATGGTGGGAACGGGCGGGCGGGCGGGGGGGGGGCGGGTCAACTTCACGCGCGCCCGAAACGTCCTGCGAATTCGTTTATGACAACACGCGAATTCGGAGCGAGAGAATCAAAGTCGTAAACGTTATATTTCACGCGATTGTTTGTTTTTCCGGTTTTACGCGGCTATTAGGGACACTTCGCGGAAAACCGACCGCCCCCAGTGTCCCCGGAGCGCACCGCCGACTTATAGTTCCCGACATCGCTCAATATTCGTTCGCAGACACTGAAAACCAATAAAAAGAATAAAAAAAAAAAATGGAAAAAACGAGACGTATATTTTATAACGGGCGTACCGCCGTCGCATCCGAACGGATTACGTTATTACTACGCACACGCGCGCGCGCGCACACACACACACACACGCGCGCGAACGTGTGCGTACAGTCGGGTAACTACTCGAAAAGTGAAAAAATTTACCCACGGTAATCGGACCGCATTACGGATACGCCGCGTATTATAAAAGAAGAAAATCTCTCTCTCACGAGTGCACGCGAGCGTATATAGTTTATTCGTGATCGGTTAATTATACCTATATGCGATACCGCGTGTACGTATATAGGCATATTCGAATGTCGTTATTTTTTTTGTCTCTCTTAATACTATTATTATTATTATTTATTTATTTTTTTTTTCTCTTCTTCTTTCAAATCGAGAATAATTAACGACACACCTCTATAACCACGCATAATACGCATTACAATAATATAATCTACACATTGTCGTGGATACTTGTCGTCGTCCGCGTCGTCGCGCGCGCGCCGTCGTCCGCGCGGCTGTGACCCGTCCACTTAGGAGAGACGCGTCTATCGTTAAAACAGTTAGATATTTGTGTTATAATAGCAATACGCCTAAATAACCGGGTTACCGGTAACCGTGTCGCCGTCTCTCTCTCGCTCCGTTTCTCCGCGCCGTCCCGTCGCCCTCCCGCCGCAACATTATTATCGCGTCTGCGCCGCGGCGACGGCGCTGGTGCGCACGATAACGCCGGAGCGGCGACAGCGGTTCCTGTCGGCCGGACGCCGCTAAACGCGTATAATTATGCATATAAGAGGACATTATACTCGTATTATTATTATTATTATTATTATTATTATTATAATACTATTCCGAAACGGAGATTGTGCGCGTTTTTCTCAATGGAAAGCGGCCCCACGCGCCCGTGGTCTCTTCACGAGAACGCGCACCTATACTATACGTGTATTTTTTTTTATTTATTATTTTTTTTTTTTTTTTAATGCATCGGTTTTCGATAATTTATCGTGGTCCAGACGTTACACGTACGCGTGTTGCACAGAGGAAGAATTAAAAAAAAAAAAAAAAAAAAAAAAAAAAAAAACTCGTCCGATAAGTACGTGTAGGTAGAGGTGTACCTGTGCCCAGTATATAATAGACGTTGTTCCCGTTTTGTAGAAAAAAATAAAAAAAAAAAAAAACCGTGTACTCGTTTCAAATATCTTCCTTCTTTTTCTTCTTCTTTTTTTTTTTTTTTTTCAGTTAATCGAGAATAAAAAAACACTATCGAAACTTTGTACGGGGACGTGAACCGCGAGAGTACTAACGCGCGCGCGTAAATAATCGAGTAAGGATTTCTGTTATTATTATTATTATTATTATTTTTTTTTTCATTTCCGAAATGCGGATTTCTGAACGCGGCGCGTTGACACGATGTTGCGCAATCCGCGCGAAAATGCGGGGGCCGCAAAAATAATTAACAACCAATAACAGTACAGGCGTATTAAAGTGTTAGCGACGTGAAATCAATCCGGATTTCGGGTTTTTAGATTTTCATACGTCCAGATTTCCGATTTTAAAATACGAGAGTCGGTCCGATGCCCCTAAACGAGAATCCAAAACCGATCGGCGTATCGAGTGCACAGCGACCAACCCACCAACGGTTGTGCGAAACCGTAGCGTCCACATAGGTTTTTCACGCCGCAGATGATAGGTTCCGAGTTATTGCCGGGCGAGTACCGGTTAATGTAAAATATTATAGCAACGTAAATAAACAAACAAACAACGTTTTTGCCGTATTTCCATAAACAAACGAACCGACTTATTAATTCACAAAATCGGCGGCTATTTATGTGCGCGTTACGACACGCTTTTGTGCGCTACGAAATCCCAAAGAAAAATTAAAACGTGCACCTGCTAAACTGTTATTGCATTATAGACGATCCGCACGGTCCTGTGGATGTAAGGAAAACGTGTTTTTTTTTCTTTTTTAAAGTAAACAAATATAGTTGAGCGTATACCATTAAATAAACATAATTATCAATTATCAACGCGAGCTCGGTATTATCTATAATATAGCCAATAGAAATAATTTCAATTTAAATACTATTAAAAAAAAAAAAAAAAAAAAATGCTAAAACGGTAATAATGGTAAATGGTATATGCTAGTTTGTACAAGAATGCAAAAATCCGGAAAAAGAACGGCAGCAAAAATAATTAAAAGAACTACTGCGTCAACACTAAAAACCACGAAAAGAGGTAAAAGAACTAGTAAAAAAAGAGCTTATAAAACTGAAAAAAAAAATTAGAAAAATATACCGCACTAGGAAATTTAGCTATTTTAATCGACAACGAAATTATATTCTAAACAATATTTTAGTTGAACAATCATGTATTCATATTAAAATAGGTGTTTCAATTAGGTTTTTTTTCTTTTAAATAAAATCAAAACAAAATCGTTGGTTTAAGGACTTTATGAAGCACAATAAAAAAACTGAGTTTAAAAATTAACTAAGCGCCGAAAAGATAAAACAATTTAATAAGCGAAAACATTCTAGGAATCTTAAAAATGGATTCTTTAAAAACACGTAGAATAATACTAATTATTGTTTATGTCCGTCCTTTGGTATTTACTTACGATTTATATTCGTCTGGTTATTCTTATACACTGTCAATTATTGTTAATGCTCATCAATGTAAATTTTTTACTTATTCGCAATTGTCACTGTTATATATGCATTTGAAATCGGACAATGTGTCCGTAAATAAATAAATACATTTCGTATCATGTTTTTAAATACCCATACGTACAGAAATACGAAAAAATGTAGATAACATAGTTATATTTTAGATTCTGAGTGTGGCGAGTAATGTATTGATATGCGATGTAGGCCCTTTGCTGAAAGGACATTTTCTTGGAGCGGTACTTAAGAGATGTAGTTTTTCGATTTTCTCGGGAGTTTTCCTAATAAATTGGAAAAATGGGAAAATCGGTACGATATTAAACGATTATTATTATAAATAATGTACAACTCCTATTCAATCACTTTACCGTAATAATCTCTACGGATCGATACATAGGTATTAAGATAAATGTTGGCCTCAGCTTGGCCCTGGCCCTGGCTGACAAAGTTATATAGTGGCGGGTTGTATCACTGCGTTTGCAACGTTTTTTTACCGAGAGTCTAAATTCCGATATTATGTCAGAGATAAATATATCGTACGACAGTAACGCTCCAGCAGTTCTCTGCGATTCGAAAAATAATCAACAATTGTAAATCTCCTCCGGTGTCAGCTGCACATGTATACGAAAACTGGACTCTCTGTAAAACGATAACCAACTGTTAATGCGTTTACATGTGAAACGAGCGTATAACGAGGGGACGACACGACAGTTGTTGGTCAGGACGGAGACGATCCGAGCAGAGGGCCAGTTAAAAAAAAAAAAAAAAAACAACAAAAACGTGACGAATTAAAAAATATCTCCGATGACGATCGCGTTGGGGTTTGGTATATCACCATTTCTTTACGGTCCGGGACTGGATTGTATTTATATGTAGGATGGTATTTATTATTTATTGATATTATTAATATTTTTTTTTTTTTTTTATCGAAATTGATTCTTTTAATACGGGTTACAATATTAACGAGCGTGTTCGAGGGATTAACGAAAAAAAAAAAAAAAAAACGAATTTTCTCATAACCTACTCGTTACCGTTAAAATATGTATATATATATATATATATGTGTGCGACTTTTCTACCAGAAATCTTTACGTGTAGCACCTTTTGTCAAAAGGAATCGGTGTGGAGAGGAACTCAAGGGAGGTCATTTTTCGGTTTTCCCAAGAGTTTTCCCAGCAAATGTGAAAAACCGGGAAAAACGTAGGAAAAGCCGCGAAAATCGGTACAACTTTAAACAAATATTATTAAAGAAAATATATAAAGTCTATCTGATTATTTCACCGTAATATGACAACTGAACTCCGCTCAGAATCGTGTTTTCGTTAGCAACGGTTTATCGTTGCTTACGGGTACTCGTTAAATTACCCGAAACAGTGGTTGCACCCGTCCCCATCATCCTATTCGGTTGTCTTTCATCGATTATTTTTTGTATCATCCTTTGGTATTAGATCAAAAATAGATATATTCATTCCCCGTTCGGATGTACGAATTATCCAATAATCTTCTGGCTATGATATGGAATTGAAATGTCATTTTAATGTAATCAAAGTATTTCTGGGGATTNAAGTAACATAGATGATGGGTCGTAAAAAATGTATGGTAAAATACAGTGGTCCTCGCGGAAAAAAAGGTTGAAGACCATAGAGAACGGTACAACGACAGCAACAACAACTTGAACGGCTATGGTAATAATGCGATAACATAGTATGTCTTCGACGCCGTGCCGACGGTTTAACGAGGAGAAATAATAATTCTGAAGGGGACGATGAAAAGTCACAGATCGTCGGCGTCCATCCGAGACGCGGTCACAGAATTTCGTGACCGATTTGTAACTAGTGGTGCGACCGGCGAAACCAAACGAATTTCAACATTTCGTAAACGATTTCAATTTTGAGTAGCCGATTACACCCAACGGACGACGGAAAAACTCGAGGGAAAAAATAAAAACAAACGCCCGCGCCTTTGTTTTAAAATTCGATTTGCGGCCGTTTACGGGGCGGCGCACAGTGGTTCGAAATTGAAAAAGGCGTGACCAAAACTCAACACGTTATTACAATTTTCCAAGGGGCACATATGGGGAGCGGCTAATCTAAACATTTACCGGGTTACACGTACACCTCATAGATGTTTGCAATACATTATATATCGGCGTGAGGGTCGGTGAAAGAACTGGTAAAAACCGTACTTTACTTAAAGATAATATAACTACAGAAGCTATGACGAGTGTTAATAATTTGTTATCACTATAATTATTAATAGTACGGGTATAATTATTCTATAATAGTGGCGATAGATACTCTAATAGTTTCTATACTGGTAAATAACCCCCCGCCCCCCTCCCCGATGTTAATTGTATTTCTATAGTATTCTATAGCGTGCAAACAACTAAAGCATAACGGAAATTACAAACATTTTATTGGTGAAATAAAAATGGTTATTTTCTTCAAACGTGAAAATTACATAAACGTGAGAAAACCGGGAAAATCGGTACAAACACTTAACAACCACGAGGGCTAATCAAAAAGTATCAAGACTGGTAGTATCATTCGGAAAAGGAGCATCGAAGAGCAGTAGGATTGGTATCACTTGCTTCTATGACTTTTTCTGTGTACATTTGTTTTAATTGCTTCTCTATAAAATTCTTCGGTTTGATTTCACTGATATTTTTGTAAAATATATTTTCCGAGTTTGGCGATTTTGTAATAAACCCAAAAGAAGAGTAACTTGCCAGATTTGGAGATTTTAGAAAATTTGTCTGCATTTTTTTTCAGTTTCAGAGGGATGCAACATTTCATGGTTTTTGCCATTAAATGTCAATTGAAAAACTGAAAATGTGCCCTCGAGTGGCAGCAAGTTCCGCTTCTTTTGGATTCATTACGAAATCGCCAAACGTGAAAAACAAATTTTAGAAAAATATCGTCAAATCAAAACGAAGAAGTTTATAGAGATTTTATACGAATAGATGTGCTCAGTATAAGTCATAGAAGCTAGGTTTACAAATCGTTTTGCTCTTCAACGCTCGGTTTCCGAGTAATATTATCAGTCTCGATACTTTTTGATTAGCCCTCGTATA
>CABPRJ010002387.1:697017-747703 GCA_902439185.1 Cinara cedri | reverse complement strand
TAAAAACTGTAGGAGTGGGAATTGAAACCGCCCGATAGACACAGTATTCTTGACACTGACGCACATACACATGTTGTACCTTCCGGCTTCGTTTGGAGAGTGTGTAGGGGAGTACACGGCTAAAGCTGCACCCTCCGCTCGCGAAAAAACGCGATTCAATTAATATCGAAATCCAATACGAATTTAATCACTCCGATCCGCCATGTTAAACCACTCTGATTCCCGAACGTGAGCACATTTGGAAAAGAGGGAGCCGTTAAAAGTAAAACCTATATCGAAAATAACGAACATCCGCTCGTTATCTCGTAAATACTCGTGTATCGAGAAATAACTATTCAAGACGTATCGAAAAATAACCTCCTCAATGTAGCAAAGTTGGACACGATTTTCTATCGGAAACAGTGTCGTGTCTGGCTGAGAAACTGCTCCAGGACGATAGGACTTAAAGCATGGGAGGTTCGACAACATCCCCCCCCCTGTAACAAAGTACAATACAATACGGACGATATAAATGTTAAAACTGATTTTTTACAACAAAGAGATAAGAGTTACACACATAACAGGACACTATAATAACGGGTATCTCGGTTTCGTACGTAATATTATTGTATTCATATTGTATGGTTGGGTTACATTGGGAAATCGTTGTTGTGAATGTTTTGGAACTTTTAAAACACCCGGTGTCCTTTATCGCATTAACCTACTGACGTGTTTTCAGAATCGAAACGAAAAAGCATGTAAAGTAAGATTTGTACAGTTTGTACTTTGTTTCTGTATAACTCTAGCTGCAGGACACAAAGGGTGAAGAATTCGCAACCTACTGATTTACTATTCCTTTTTTTTTTAATAAACATAATACTGGTTCGGGGTGGAAAAACTTTCAATTTTATTTCTTAGTTTATATAGTCGCTCGTAGGAAAAATTCCATAAAATAATACCGTGTGAGCGGGGAAACGAAGGGGGCCTTCAAATATTCTGGTTTCGATATTGGCACAATATTTTTCGATTCGGCGGATGTCAACTGGAAAACCGAATTTTTTTAACGGTTTTGTCACTTATGACTGTTCTGTATTTTTTATCTTCGACGCTTATGATTTTACAAATGTGAAAAAACAGAAAAAATTATGGATAAACCAAGAAAAACCTAGGAAAAACGGGAAAATCGTTACGACATTAAACAAATATTGTTAAAGAAAACACATAAAGCCTATTTTATGATTTTATTATAAAATGATATATATATATATAAAATGTTGACAAAGCATCATTACCAACTGAACTCCGTTCAGAATCGTTTTTTCGTTAGCAACGGTTTATCGTTGCTTACGGGTACTCGTTAAATTACCCGAAACAGTGGTTGCACCCGTCCCCATCATCCTATTCGGTTGTCTTTCATCGATTATTTTTTGTATCATCCTTTGGTATTAGATCAAAAATAGATATATTCATTCCCCGTTCGGATGTACGAATTATCCAATAATCTTCTGGCTATGATATGGAATTGAAATGTCATTTTAATGTAATCAAAGTATTTCTGGGGATTGTTATTTACAACTTTCGAATATTTTCTGGCCATCAGAACCTCTACAAATCGAATTTATTGTTATTACTCGTAATCCTCCTATATTCGGTGAGAACGCACAACATTACAGTTTAAACACAGAAAAAATGACTATACGATGACATTGGCTCTATAAAAATAGTCGCACTAATTTTCGCTATTACATATAATAAAAATATTATAGTTTGTTAATTATTCAGTTATATAATAGCACTTCTACAGCGGCATATTAGGACATTGAGCAATTTCTGCTTGTTTTCGTTTGCTTTTCACGGCGAACAAAAGTAACATAGATGATGGGTCGTAAAAAATGTATGGTAAAATACAGTGGTCCTCGCGGAAAAAAAGGTTGAAGACCATAGAGAACGGTACAACGACAGCAACAACAACTTGAACGGCTATGGTAATAATGCGATAACATAGTATGTCTTAGACGCCGTGCCGACGGTTTAACGAGGAGAAATAATAATTCTGAAGGGGACGATGAAAAGTCTACGACGAGTATTAATTTGTTATCACTATAATTATTAATAGTACAGGTATAATTTTTCCATAATAGTGGTGATAAATACCGGTGGTAAATAATCCCCCCACCCCTCTCCTCCCCGTCGCTTACAGATATACATTGAATTATCTATAACAGTGGCTGTGACCCGACGCCATTATCCTAAGAAGTCTTTTTTTGCTGGACTACTTATTATGTCGTTTTCAAATTCTTGTCGAATTTTTAAGTATTACTGTGCATTAAATTATGGTTGAATGAAATACGTTACAATTTGTTAAATTACAGGACACGTATAGGCATAAACTTTTATTTTGTTGACATATTCTCCTCCGGACATTTTTATGCGGATCCGTTTGATATATTGGCCGCATTGGAGACGGAAGGTGTCACGAAGCAGTTTTTCGTCTTTCTCGAACAATCTCAAAGTGTGAACGTCCGTCCTTTTTGCGTTTTACCAGAAACTCTAACCATTTACAATCGTTGCTAACAGGTATACATTAAACTATCTACAATAGTGGCTGCACCCGTTCTCATTATCCTAGGATGTCTTTTATTCGTTCTATAAGAATTCAAATATTTGATTATTTGGGTATTTTGTCACGTGTATCTAGAATTTACGTTTACAATTTGTAATTACGCAATTTCCGACTTTTGAGTTCTTCGAGGGTGCTCTTGATATTTTGTAAATTTGATTTGGTCAATAGAAAAATGTAATTTTTGCCGATTCTGAACGACCTGTACCCATTGTAGTAGGCTGTTTTTTTTATGGTATTATGCTCGTTTTCATTTCTTTTCTTTTTTTTTATTTATCAATTTTATTGCAGAGGTACAGCACAGTTCACGCACGGACAAAATAAAACACGAATATAAGATGTTTTTTTTTTTTTGTCAACAATCCGTACAATCTGTTCACGGTATTACAGTAGGTATGGTTAGAGTAGTTATCTATAATGCTGGACGGTTTACTGCGCACAAACATATGGTTAATACCGAATTATTATTATTTTCGTTTTTTTTTTTTTTTTAATATTAAATTTGTTTTTTTTTTTTTATATGTATACATATTATGTGTAGGAAGGTATATAATATTTTAATACGAAATTGGACGTGCATCTCGTTCGTTCGGACGTATTTTGTTTTTTTTTTCTCTCCAAAACCAGTATAATAATAACGCAATATAATATACAAGTACGAGCCGTCCCGTCTCTCGCTCGCTCTCACTCCTTCTCTCGCTCTCTCGATTTTTCTCTCTCCTAAGCTCGGCCGACTGTACTGCATCAGCGTGATCGCGTGTAATAAATAAACTCTGGCGAGCGCGTGCATATTATTATTATTATATTATTCGGTATTCCGATTATAAACGGCACTATGACGAAATAAAATCGTCGAAATGCAACTAAAACATGTATACAGGACGATTCATTTGCTATCGCGGTCCGTTTCCGTTATGACATGGTAACAAATATTACGGGTAACAATCCCGACGTCATCGTTCCCCTACTTTTATATTATTAACGGCAAGTCGGCGGCGTAGATATGTAAGTCGGCGCCGGGAAGGGAAATATTTAAATCGTAATTTAAGTCAATTTAACTGTTTAACTTTATAAAATAATTTTTTTTGAACCGCCAATTTAATTGTTAACTCGAGGAATACAAAATAATTAACTTTTAATTAACTCGAGTTAATTTTATGTTTAAACAAGTTAAGTTGATTTCAGTTTTTATTTGCTCATATATATATTCATATACAGGTATTGTTATCAATATAGTATTATAGATATTTTAAAATATGAATTGTTGCGTGTTATGTTTTTCTGTTGTCACCGGTTGGGGGTTGAAGATAAATTATTAGATCATTACAGCTAATCGACAATATTTGTAAATATTTTTTTAACTCGCTGAACTCGAGTTGTAAAGTAAATTTTTACATTTGGTTAAAATTCTAACTCAGTTGAATTGATATATTATTTTGAATTAACTTTTAATTATTAACTTTGTTTCAATTTTCATTTGACTTAATTTAACTGAGTTGAGAAAAAAAATCATTAACTTGCTCAGTCTCGCCGTTTTATTCCATTTTATATTCTGAGCGGAGCGAAATGGTTATACAAAAGTAAAAATGGTTTTACAAAGATATGTTATTATTTTTTTTTTCCTGTGCACAACTTTCCTACCAGAGAACTTGCTCTGATTTTTACGTTTAGCACCTTTTCTGAAAGTTAATCGGTGTAGGGAGGTACTTTAGGGAGGTAAAATTTAAAAAACAAGAACATGTACGAAATTATACTACTAATACATTACGGTTTTATTTTTCGGTGCATAACTTTTTTACCAGCAATTTTGTTTCAATTTATAAAGGCAGCAATGTTTCTAAAAGAAAATCTGATTGGGGAGGTACTTTAAAGGGATCGTTTTTTGATTTTCTCCGGAGTTTTCCCAGTAAATGTGAAGAATCGGGAAAATAAATGGGAAAACTGGGAAAAACGGAGGAAAACCTAGTAAATCGCTATAACATTTAACAAATATTATTAAACAAAATATATAAAGCCTATTCGATTATTTCACTATAATACGGCATACGTATTGTTTATAAAGCATCACTATCAACTGAACTCCGTTTAAAATCGTAAGCAATGGTTTATCGTTGTTTACAGGTATACATTAAATTACCTATAACAGTGGCTGCACCCGTCCCCATTATCCTAGCACGTCTTTATGATAATATTTTTTTTTATGCTTTTTTATTTTGTAGTGTTTTCGATAAGAGACTATATTGTAATTTAAACGTAAAGTATTACGTATTGATATTTTCGATTTGGATAACATAACGTAGTTAAATTAGCATCGCGGTCCGCGCTGGAAGAGCATAAAAATAAAGCATCCGTTATGAACGAAAAAAAAAATATAGTAATATATAAACTAAATATAGTCGTTGAGGGCATCGAACTCCGTCGATAGAATTGTTTAGGAAAATATGGGTGATTTTTCTTATTGTTTTTTTTTTCAGATTCCCGTTGAAATGCCGGCGAATCCAAAGTGTATAAGAATAATACTCGTATAGGAAAATCGTTATGACGAAGAATTTTTATTATAAGGATCACGGGATCGATGTTTGAAAATAATGTCGATAAAAAAAAAACTCTACCGATTCCGTGATAATCATTATTGGGAGGAGGGAAGGGGCGAAATAGAAATCTGCGAGCTGACCTAAAATTCTCAGAGAAATTCGCCGGTTCGTGTTGAAATAATCGCCCTGTATATAACAGGCACCTGTCTAGGAAGAGCAGGTATCCGGTCAGTAGGTGTGCCGCACAAAAACGCGCGTACCTACGCGTTTTTACGCGTGTGCGTACCTATAATACACCTGCAGTCTGCAGTACGCGTACCTCGGTTATAATATTATTATGGGTGATGCAGATAACCGCGGTACTGGTTACCGCGGTGGCGGTGGTAACGTTGGTAACACAATCTAATCCGCCGCTGCGACGAAAACCGCCGTCGTCGCGACCCCGACCGGATTTCCAGAGCGATAAATACTCTAAACCGTTATACGACTGATCAACACAAATATCAGTATCAAAGTATTTTTGTTCTATAAATTCATATTTCAATTGGATCGTAATTTATTAAAAATAAAAAGATAATTTTCTGAAATTAAATTTAAAACCAATAATAAAAACAGGTTTCTTCACTAAAAGCAGCGGCGTCGGAAACAGAACCCGGTAGGGAAAACACCTTTGGGCAGACTGAGATTGAGATTGGATGATTAGGAAGGACGTGAAAACATTGGGAGGCGGATCAAATTGGAAGGATCTGGTAGTTGCTGCAGTGGAAAGGGATGGTTGTAGAATTAGTTGTGAGGCGGGTTGGTCCTAGTGGCCGAATAAACCACCCTTCCCCCCCCAAAAAAACGAGTAGATTACGCTTAAATTTTCTGAAAATTTATTTTACGCGTTAGCCTTCGAATTTCTAAAAACACTTTTCACATTAGTACTCGCCCACTGGTGGCTGTGGTAAATTTCGTGACCTCCTAAAAAAAATTTTTACTAAAAAATAAAACATACTTCACATGGTTAGTGGACACTGCTGTAGGTGAGAAGTCGGGATGATAAGGCATAGAGGGAAATTTAATTTACCGCGACGATAAAAAATTGACAACGGATAACGATTTGAGGCGAAGTTCGGTTATCAATGTTTTGATAGGCCGTGATATTTACGATTTTCATCAAAATTTGATTTTAAATCTTAATTACACTCAATTTTAGATTTTGAGTGAAGGGAAGAAGTTTATAGCTTTATAAAGACGTTTATTTTTTTATTTTTTTGTAAGGAAATAATTTAGAGAGGTTATATTTCAATTTCCTCATGATTTTTCTTATCAAATTTGAAAAACCGTTAAAACTCGCTTTAACGGTTTTGCCACTTATGACTGTTCTGTATTTTTTTTCTTCGTTAAAAATATGCTTGTTTTAGTTTTTGAGTGGAGAGAAGACGCTTATAGTTTTTGCAAATGTGAAAAACCAGGAAAAATCACGGGAAAACCAAGAAAAACGCAAGAAAAAAAGGAAAAATCGGTACAACATTAAACAAATATTGTTAAAGAAAATACATATAGCCTATTTAATTATTTTACTATAAAATGATATATATATATTTATATTGTTGATAAAACATCATTACCAACTGAACTCCGCTCAGAATCGTTTTTTCGTAAACAATGGTTTATCGTTGCTCACAGATATACATTGAGTTATCTATAACAGTGGCTGCACCCGTCGCCATTATCCTAAGAAGTCTTGTTTTGCTTAACTACTTATAATGTCTCTTTCAAATTCTTGTCGAATTTTTAAGTATTTCTGTGTATCAAATTAGGTTGAACGAAATATATTACAATTTGTTAAATTACAGGACACGTATAGACACAAACTTTTATTTTTTTGATATATTCTCCTCCGGACATTTTTATGCGGATCCGTTTGATATATTGGCCGCATTGGAGACCGAAGGTGTTACGAAGCAGTTTTTCGTCTTTCCCGAACAATTTCAAAGTTTGAACGTGCGCTCTTTCTGCGTTTTATGAATCCTAAAAAAAAAAAACTTTCGAGTTTCGTTACAGACAAGTTCTTTAAAATATTTAAATCGCTACGACGCGACGATTCGCATTTATTTTCGTTTTAAAATGTAGTCAGGTACCTCATGTCTAATATATATTTTCGTAATGGATTTTTAATGAAGTATTCCAACCTATACAACTGTACGCTGGACATCCCGCTTGTTTTTCTTTTCCATTTTCAGCGATCGATTTGGCGACCAGTTCAAGTACGTCGTGCGGCAAAACAGCACTACGCACTCGAGCAATGTCCACCCGATTATATCGGAACGAGATACGTATTCATTACGCGAAGGTTAGGCGATATCGGTAAACGCATTTTTCTTAAACTTACGCGCCCGTACATTATTTTAGACTTTGAGTGGAGCGAAAATGCTTATGGTTCCACAAAGACGTTTATTTTGATTTTTATTTTTCTGTGGACAACTTTTCTACCAGAGGACTCGCTCCGATTTCTACGTGTAGCACCTCTTCTGAAAAGTAATCGGCGTGAAAAGGTGTTTTATGCAGGTGATTTTTCGATTTTATCTTGAGTTTTCCCTGTAAATGTGGAAAATCGGGAAAAAAACATGCGAAATCCAAGAAACACGTAGTAAAATCCGGGAAATCGCTACATTAAACAAATATAATTAAAGAAAATATATTGAGCCTACTTAGTTATTCTTCTGGAAAATGACATAAATATTGTTGATCACTATCAAATGAACTCCGCTCAGAATTTGAAATTCTGCATAGTGGAGCGAAGAAGCGTATGGTTTTACAAAGATTTTTATTTCTTGTTTTCTGTGGACAACTTTTCTACTAGAGATCTTGATCCGATTTTTAAGTTAAATACCTTGTCTGAAAGGAAATTGGTACGGGGAGGTACTTTAAAGAAGTCATTTTTCAATTTACTAAGGAGCTTTCTGAACATATTTGAAAAATCGGAGAAAAATGAAAAACGGGAATATGTAATAAATGTAGGCAATAGCAATTTTTTTAATAGGAAATTCGACTGAGTAGGTACTTTAGAGAATTCGTTTTTTGATTTTGTCACTAGTTTTTCCAATGAATGGGAAATCCGGGCTAAACCATGAAAAAACCTTAGGAAAAATGAAAAAATAGGCACAATATCGCACAAATATTTTTAAAGAAAATATACATTGCCTTTGTGATTATTTTACCATAATATACGACATACCTTAATATTGTCGACAAAGCAACTACACTTTCAACTGGACTTCACTCAGAATCGTTTTTTTATTAGCAATCGTTAGGAGGCCGTCACAGTAAAAGTGAAACGTATGCAACGCTCGAGATATAGCGTTGTGCGCCGGATCGCTTCCGTCGTGGCAGGCCGTAACTACGCCCACTACATCGACGTTGCTAACAGACTAATTGATTATCTATAACAGTGGCTGCACCCGTCCCGATTAATTCTGGCACGTCTTTTTAACTTTATTTAACCTGATGTCGTTTTGAGATTTCCTAATAAATAATAATTATTAAAATGTATCAACTATGTATGATATTGTTTACAAGATTTATTGATATTCGGTGCTTCTGTTTGGCGTTTTGTACGTCGTTCATCAATGAAATACAATATTATTTTTACTATCGTAATGGGTTTTAATTTGTATTATAACCAAATGCGTTTTTTTTTTCAAATTATAAAGTTATGGAAAAAATACGTAGTGTTGATTGTACTACGTGTTTCGCCGCCATAAATTATAGATATGCTATTTTACATAATTGTTCAAATTCTTTAAGTTCTGAACTTCTGGGTGGATAACTCCACTAACACGGGGTTCTGAAATAAAATACAACAATTATTTTAACCGTTTAGTCATACTTAGTCGTGTTCGGAACAATAACAATTTATACTCACGACCATGTCGTCTTTAAGGGAAACTTTGGGATACCAAGGGATAATTCGTTGCATTATTTGAAGTTTGTCGAAGGCGTTGAATACGTTTCCGTTATATATTTTCGTCGGTGGGAGACGTTGCTCGTAGTTGTTATTACGGCGCCGAACAACGTTTCAAATTGTGCGTCCGTTGTCAAAAATATCAAATAGCAATCACCAAATTGTGTTTCCAAAGTCCAAGGTATTAATTAGTTTGTTAGTCAAGAACAGGATTAAGTTACGGCCCACCGCACGATTTTGGTTGTCGGCCGTCAAAACAACTGAAGTCTACGAACAGTTGTATAATAGGAACAATCATTTCTAACTCACTAAAAATATTGTAATTATAATACAATCGAACAATGAATCTATCTTTGGATAGAGTTGGTTATACATCGGTCTTACATAGGGGTTTTTAACAAAAATTAATCGATAACGCTTAAAATATTTTTTTAATTTCGATCAATTTGTAATCAATTTAATCTTTAACTATTATCAAGAACGAAATTTCAAAAAACACAGAATAAACATTTCTTGATGTAGTTGACCAATTTTCGGAATACAATTATTAAAATATGTTTGTCACGAATCATCTCCATCGTCTTCGTTGTTCGTAGTCGTAATAAAGTTTTAAAAAACTCGTAGCTCGAAAACGTTACATTACAACTATTTTTGTCAACCTTATACTGATGGACGATACCATTACCTAATTTTGCAATGAGAAAATCTAGTTCTCAAGGTTATAAAATATTAAAACATTACAAGTAAAGCTGTCAGTGGCAACTACGTCTAACGAATTCGCTACAATTCTGAACATTAATACAAATAATGTGAAAATCGCTTTTAAGATTAATAATGATTTAATCAAACTTATAAACAATAGAACAGACATCTTCACACAAATTCCCCCTTCTCTTGAAAATGCTGATATGTATAAACTTAAATGTGACTGTAATCAATTTTGTATAGGTAAGACAAACAGAAATTTTAAATAAGGTGTATAGAACATATTTCTGAAATAAAATTAAAATAGACGGTCCCTAATTCAAATTTCGCTAAACACGTTTTAGAAAATGACCATAATATAATTTTTGATATTAATATAGACTTGGAAATATTTAAAATAATATTTATATTAATTCAGTTTTAGAAGAATTACACATACACAATGAAATAAAGGAAAATAATTTTAATAATATTTAAAGTGTTCAAACCGATTTTAAAAATCGATCCGGGCAAAGTGAATAGGGTCAAGTTAAAATAACTAATAAATAATTAGATAAATTTAATTACACCAAAATATAATATAAAAAAGAGCTGATACTAAGGATTGGTGCGGCCACTGTTGTAGGTGGGTAGTGGGGAATGTGGGATACATAAGGTTATTTCATTTATCGAGCGTAGTTCGGTAATACATAATTTGAAGTACCGTAATTTTTTTAACCTAACCTTTTTACGTTTTTCCTGACTATTATAAAAAAATAATTCAAAAATCAAAAAAATGGACTGTATAATTAAAAAAAGATTAATAATTCAACAAAAAAGGTCCCTTGTCGTTTTTCAATTGGAGACGTATTTGTGCTAGAAACCGTGGTAGGTACTTGTTTAAAATAATAAAATCGTGAAAAAATCGTATTTTTTTCCCTGTTTAATCAATTTTATTTGAAACATCATTTCGAAAGTTAAAAAAGTCGATAAAATCGAATTTCAGAAAAGGTATTACACTTCAGCAGCAAGTTTTTTAGACTAAAAGTGATCTACACTATATGAAAAAAAAAACAAATTACCATTGTAAAAAAATAAAAAAAAAAAAAAAAGTCGCCAATACTTTTGAGCCACATTTGCGCTTTTAAGGAGTTTTGATTTTTGGGAGTTTTTGCTGTAATTCGGCAATTTTGCTCCGACTTCTAATGATATCAATTTTTCTGAAAGGGATTTTCACTGTGGATGTACTTTAGAGAGGTCGTTTTTCGATTTTCTCAGAGGTTTTTTCAACAAATGTGATAAGCCAAAATAAAATCGGGAAAATTTTAAAAATATAGATATTAGCTAAAAATATTATGGTCTTCGTTTTTCCTGTGGATAACTTTTCTATAAGCAATTTTGCTCCGACTTATAACGATAGCATTAAACTACCTATAGTAGTGGCTGCATCCATCTCCATTATCCTAGGACATTTTTTGTTTTAATTATTTTTAAGAATTCTATCACTTATATGGAGACCCTCGTTTTCTTTGGTTGTGTCTTTTTCGGTAACTTTTTATGACCCTACGGGTTATTTCGGACGGGATGGCAGCAATTTCCTGGGTCAGGATTTCTTGAGAAATTACCTCCATCAGGGCTCTATAGTTTGGGACGTGTTGGTACATTCGGCTTTTGAGGTAGCTCCACAGGAAAAAATCACACGGGCTTAAACCCGGTGAACGCGTTAGCCGCCTAATGTCACCACGTAAAGAGATGCCCTGGAAACATTTCTCGCAAAACGCTAAGTGATCGACGAGCTGTGTGTGTAGTTGCACCATCTGTTAAAATCGCACATTGTTTTGTTCATACTCATTAAAAAAATTGTTCAATTTCTGCCGAAGAAAGGTTTTGAGCATCACACAATAACGATTAGAGGTCATTGTTACCGTAATGTGACCTCCTTCAAAGAAGTACGGATCCTACACATCAAAAGCGAAAATGGCACACCAAACTATTACTTTAGGACTTTTGAGTGGTCACTGGTGAAGTTCTTGAGGATTTTTTTTTATTTATTAGCCATTCCTGAAATGTAAAAATGTGCCTCGTCCATAAAAAGCAGATGAACATTCTGTTAGAAAAACGTTCCGAAGGAGACCGCGAAACAAGTGTTGTACGGGTTTCCCAATCCCTTTCACTAGATTGCTGAGTGATCACAATATTATAAGAGTGCGTTTTTAATTCTTCGTGTAAAATTGTTCGAACACTGTGATCGGATAACTATAGGGCAGCCGCACGTTTTCGCGCAGAACGCTGTGGATATTGATCGACAGAAGCTTTTTCACAGCAGCCGCATTTTCCAGCTCTGTAATGGTCTTATAGGTCGACCAGGGGGTTTGACTTTTAGTGTAGAACATGTTTTTCTAAAATTTAAAACCCAATATTGAATCGTTTTGCGGTCGGGGACGGGATCATGTCGACCAATCGCGAACCGAACGCGAAACGCACGCTGGGTGGATATCGGTGAACCGCCGTTTTTAATAAATTCTTCGACAACACGATGATCCCCCCGATCAAGCCATGGTAAATACTAATAGTGGCATAAATAAACCTTTCTGTCGTTATAAATCCCATTAGTTTATCTCAATCCGAATCTAAATTACAAATTATGGAGTTATTTCTGCCGTACATTGTATTAGTTATTTTGAACTAAAAAAAAAAAAAAAAAATCGTATATATTCAAATCGCGATTTTTTTTCTGTGCACAACTTTTCTACCAGAAATTTCGCTCCAGCTTATAATGAACGTAATGTTTCCAAAAGAAAATTTCACTAGGGGGATACGTTAGAGAAGTCGTATTCCGATTTTCTCAAACAATGTGAAAAACCGAAAAAATAAAACAAGAAAACCGAGGAAATACGTATAAATCGGTACATTAAACAAATATATAATGCCTATTTAATTATTTTACTATAATATGACGTGCATATTGTCGAAGCATCACTACCCACTGAACCCCGTTCAGAATGGTTTTTTCGTTAACAATTGTTCACCGTTGCCTACGGGTATACAATAAATTACATATATCTGTTGGTGCACCCGGGCGAGATCATTTTCGACCAAAGTCCGTACTCTTCACTTATCGGTCAATTCGATTTTCGGCCAAAACAATGCCGAGTTACTGCGCATGTCATACATATAGAAAAGTATAAATTATTCGAAACGAAAGTGTCATTTATAATAAATAAAACAGATTTATTTATGTGTTTTTATGTTCACATGTCGTATGGTCCTGCTTACGGTTTAAAAATATGTACGAGGGCTAATCAAAAAGTATCGGGACTGATAATATTACTCGGAAACCGAGCGTTGAAGAGCAAAACGATTTGTAAACCTGGCTTCTATGACCTATACTGAGCACATCTATTCGTATTAAAATCTCTATAAACTTCTTCGTTTTGATTTGACGATATTTTTCTAAAATTTTTCACGTTTGGCGATTTCGTAATGAATCCAAAAGAAGCGGAACTTGCTGCCACTCGAGGGAACATTTTCAGTTTTTCAATTGACATTTAATGGCAAAAACCATGAAATGTTGCATCTCTCTGAAACTGGAAAAAAATGCAGACAAATTTTCTAAAATCTCCAAATCTGGCAAGTTACTCTTCTTTTGGGTTTATTACAAAATCGCCAAACTTGAAANAAAAATATCAGTGAAATCAAACCGAAGAATTTTATAGAGAAGCAATAAAAACAAATGTACTCAGAAAAAGTCATAGAAGCAAGTGATACCAATCCTACTGCTCTTCGATGCTCCTTTTCCGAATGATACTACCAGTCTTGATACTTTTTGATCAGCCCTCGTATATTGTATACGCATATGTATTATGATTAAATAGAATTATATTTTATTACACTTATATGTAGTTTAAAAAAACTAGTATATTTTGTTTTAATTTGTCTGTAAGTCTGGTTCACTACATTTTTAAATTGTATCCAAAAAATTACAATCACTATATGAAGTGAAGTGAACCGGCCGAAAAGCGAAGTGTACGGTTAGGTTTGGCCGAAAACGGTTACGCCCGCTGCACCCGACCCCCTTATCCACGGGCGTCTTTTTACGGCTCTTGGTTTTTGCGATTATCGTTTTCATCCTTGTGGGCGGTGGACATATTTACGTTGGCCGATCTTTGATGCGGCCACACTGATCGCAACAATATTTTGTAGACGCGTGCGAATATGATATCGCTATGAATTTACAATCGGGCCGTATTTCACGTGGCTGCGCAGCCGCAATTTCGAATACAACACCGGCTCCCGTCACTGATAATATCGTACCGCTGTTGTTCTTCTTAAAATACACCGTGAATCGGGTACCGTCACACTGCGGTTCATTTATACGAGGACCCCGTCTGTCTCATCGGTATTATAGCCCTACAATTGGTCCTCTCAATTTCGGTATAGTTTATTTTAATCGATCGTACAACGCGACTGCGATCGCTCCCTCCCTCTCTCTCTCTCACCCGCACACACTCTTTCTCTCTGTTTTTGTTTTTTTTTTATTTTTATTATTTTTTTTTTTATCTAATATCCTGTCTAGTGAATTACCCACGCCGTTCGTCCCCTTGCAGAGGTATTTACCGCTCGTAAATTGTACAGTTCCAGCGGTCCAAAATCGGATCCGTCGTCATCGCTGCGGCTTCACGTCATAACATATTCGCCCTTTTCCTCTTCCTCGAATTTCCCACGCGAGTCGCCAATAATTTTTTTCTCGCCCGCACCGCGTTGATGTGCCCGCAACGGAAGACCCTTTTAGTGAGTGTTGTTTTTTTTGTCGTTTTATTAACCGCTATTTTATTAATTTTGTTTTTTTTTCCCTCCGGTCGTATTGATCCTACGCCCGCGCGTGTATATACTTAATGAAAAAAGACCTATATCAAACGTCACTCATTTAATAACTTGCGCGTTCAAAAGACTTTCCAGACGCTTATATATACCTGATTTATCGAATAGAAAAAACAAATACCTCATCTTTTTCGAGAAAATCGGGTCGCACGTCCGCAATTTGCTTCCCCATCCCCATCACACCCAATTTGTTTTTTTTAAATAACTCTCTGGGTGACATCCGGTGTGTATACGGTGTATATATAGGTACGCCGTGCAGTTTAATACCCTACGCTTCTACGCTTATTATATGTAAGTAAGTCTCCGTTTTTGCGTTTTATTCCTCCTCTATTTTCTCGATTTTCTATTTTGATCATTTTCGTTTTCACCGGCGATAAGCTTCTGTACTGTCACTGCACGTGTTTCCAAAGGCGTCTAAGAATAAATTATATTTTATAAAAATCGCGCGGCTTGTCTATATACAGACAATATACTCGTTAATAAATATTGATTGCAAAACATAATATTATCCTGGAAATCAATGCATTTCCCTGCGATCTGCAGACCAATTGCGGACGGAATACCGCGAGCTTAAACAATATAATTACATACAGGGTAGCGTTGTATCACAAATGGTAACTCGGAAAACGCAAAAGACAAAATGCGACGAAAAGGCAAAACTTGGCAAGGTAATAATTTCCGATTTTTCGAATTTTGCTAGCTATATTTTTAAATCACGTAGCATTTTAGATACAATTATTGTATCTTGTGTCGCGACGCAGTGCTGTATAAAGTATCGAGTATCTTGCAGTGTTGCGATACAGAAATCGATTTATCCGATATCGCATATATGTGTATACAGATACTAAAATAATGAAGTGTGTTGCTCATAGGCACCCAATTCGGTGGGGAGCGGGGGGGGAGGGACAAGCTGAGTTAGTTTCTCGTCTAGTTTTTCGAAAAATACGTTTGAAAGCGCAAAAATAAAAGGGGAATCTTTGGGGATTTTTTAAAAACCTCTCCGTTAAATACTGTATATCCTTTTTCTATTCTATTAAAACTAAATTACTATTTTAATTTTAATATATTTAGTTTTTGAAGACATAAAATGTAATCTATTTATAGTAGTAATATTCATATACTCATTACAAAATATCTTCCATATATGATCAGTGATATATCTATTTATTGAATTATTTGTCAAAAACCACAAAACTACCCTATTTCTTCATTTCCAACACCCTCGGGGCACGGGAAGAGGCGAATTATCAAGACCGAATTTCACACAGATCACTTTTACACGTTAAGGAACAAAATAGGGGGGGGGTCGGTCATCAAAAATAATAAAGTTCAAAAATAAGGACCACCCTAATACACAATCAGTTATGAACAATTTTACTATTAACGAACAAATTTAAATTAATATAATTATATACTTATTTAATTTAACTTATTTTTCTTTCTATTATATATACAGCCTACTTCTTACGAGTTCTTTTAGGGCATTGTCAAAAGGTTCTACAAATAATTATGGTGAGGTTTAATTTGAGA
This sequence comes from Cinara cedri, assembly GCA_902439185.1. Lineage (NCBI taxonomy): Eukaryota > Metazoa > Arthropoda > Insecta > Hemiptera > Aphididae > Cinara > Cinara cedri. Next base: position 731,526 of record CABPRJ010002387.1, on the reverse strand, counting down.
GGTAAATAAATAAATTTAACAGTTATTTAAAAAAAAAAAATCATCGTGAAATTTTACTCCCCGGTAAACCATCTCTAGTCAAATTTTATCCCTCCTCGTAAATTATCTCGTGTAAATTAGCCCCCTCCCTGTAAAATATCACTAGTGAAAATGTACCCCTTCCCCCTTCCGGTAAAATTTTACCAAGGAATATTTAGCCGGAGTAAAATTTCACCAGGAAAAATTTACCCGGGGGTTAAAAGTTCACGGGGGCAACTAATGCCGGTTACACCGAATCGATTTCTGTTTGTTTTTCCCTAATCATTATGGAATCGTTAAAGTTATATTTAATCATACTGTTTTAAAATATTTACCCACTCCCCCCCCCTCACTATTGATTCGTATACATATTATACCTTATACGAGTATGCACTTTTGATTTTTAAACAGCAGAATGTTCTACACACGGATTCGAATAGAGAATATTTTCTAAAACTATTGATCACAGTTTTTAGGTGATAATCGTGCCACTTGATTTGTATCGCATTTTATGCAATTATAATACATAACTGTCGTACATACTAAAAAAAAACACCGTAACTCAATACAATATTAATATTTCACGCGAGTATACATTATTTTTTAACTTGCCGTGTATTCCGGATACCCGATGACGCTTGGGGAAAGGATCGCGTAGATCAAAATGGTGTACTTGAAATCCATAATAGTATACATGGCGTACATACTTAAGTCCCTGCAGGTTTCCCACACCACCACTTATCGCGAGACTGTCGTTCTCAGCGTTGCACTGCAGCCCATGTCGGGACACGACGGACCGTGGTCGAGATGTACCAACCAATTATCAGGTTATAAAACAAACACAATCACACGTATCGACGACGAAGTTACGATTTCTCGTAATTACTATGATATTATTTATTTTGATTTCGATATACGAGTGCGTTTGATATTTGTCTAATACAAATAGCGTTCTAAACAACAAGTATTAGTAGGGTCTTTTCTGAAAAAAAAAAATAAAAAAATATTGCTTAGTTGGTGCATTTAAAAGTCATTTTTCGTTATATTATTCTTGTTTTTCAAGTTTAATTTTTTTTTTTTTTAAATATGATATTAGCAGAAAAAAAAGGAGATTTTTTTTTTTGAAAAATCCCCGTTTTAAAACGTCTTTAAACAACAATCACACGAAACCGTTGTACAATTATATATAGGTTTGAAATTTCAGACGCCCTTTTGGGGGATTCGGGGGTAAGAAATGTTGAAAACCAAGCGGTAACCTATTTTTCAATAAAATTCCATAGTAACGTAAAATCCCGTACGGTCTTTCTAGTGAGTAGTAAATAGCGACGCGTTCTTCCGACGGTAAAACATTATCGCGTTTGTCAGTACAATCAATTAATAAATTGTGTAATCGATTCGGCCGAACGAACCGATGGACAAACAGATTTCACTGACAATTCGCGTTTCTCGTCGTGCGTCGAAATTCTCCGTGTACAACGACGTGTAAAACGCGTCATACCGTTTTCGCGCGGGCCATTTGGCGTACGCCATTTGGGCCGCGTCGCCGGCGGCGTCGTCGCGGATTAACCACCGAGAACGATCAGACAATAGTTATTTTTTTGATTTTCGCCGTGGTTCCGCGCGGCTTGTTTTTTGTTCGCGCGACGGACCCGCGCCGCAGCGAAGCGTCGGGCGCGTCCCGCCCGCGAACGCGTACACCTGCGCACCGGCCGTCTGCACCCGTCGTTCCGCGCCTTCCGCGCCGCGCGCGCTAAACGCGTCCGCCATCGCGTCGTTCCCGCCCGGTAACCGCCCGGTTCGACATTCGATCGGTCGAGTTTCGCCGCGCGACGGAACGAAAAGACCGAGCGTCGCCAACTGTTGTTCCGCAGCCGATGACTGTTGGCTGTTGTTCCGGACCGATTCCGAACCATTCCGTATTCGCGGATGCATTAAGTTTCGGGCATTTCGAACGTTTGACAAACTGTTTATCAACGGCCGGTTCAATCGATTCAATCTGTTAATCACTAACAATTCGGTTTCCGGTTTTAGATTCCGAGTGGTGCGAAAAGGCGTACGGTTTTATAGAGATCCGCGCGCGCGAGTTCTACCGGAAATCACGCTCGGATTTTTAAGCGCAGCAGCTTTTACGAAAGAAAACCGGAACGGGGGGATGTACTTTGAGTAGGCGGTTTTTCGATTTTCTCGGCGAATGCGAAAAACGTAGGAGCACCGGAAAAACCGGTACGACACTTAACGGTAATGTTATTAACGAAAATATATAGGGCCTGCTTAGTTATTTCACTATAATCCGGCGCACGTATTGTTGACGGCGCAACACTATCCGCTATTGAACTCCGCTCAGAATCGATTCTTCGTCAGCAACGGTTGCTTACAGGTGTACATTAAATTACCTATAACGGTGGCTGCACACTTCTCCGTTATCCTAGAACGTATTTTTTGACATTTCCATTGTATACGAGTGCGTTGCATTCTACCCCGCGGAAATATTACGCTCGAGACGACGTTCACGGAATTTCGGGCGCTTCATACGAAATCCCGTGTCTATTATTAAACGTTGCATTACGCACGGCAGCTGTTACGTTATAACAGTCCGCGGGAATTTCGAATGGGAGGGCGTGGATAGCGATGCATAATGGCTGTGGTTCGTGGACAATAACCGTGCAATCTTGTTGCGTTACACCGAACTCGACAACGACAATGAGAATTCGATCGCCGGCTAAAAAGCGAAAAAAAAAAAAAAACAATATTCGTCGGCAATCGTTCGGCCAATTTACGCTCCTCGTAACTCCGATTCCGACTCGTGACAGCCGATTCCCGCCGCGCGCGTAATTGTTTCGACGGCGAAAATCGAACCGAAATCGAAATTCACCCGGGGACCGCCCGCGAATTCCCGACGGCCGACGACAATGCGCCACGCACCCCGCACAGCGCGTTCGCGTGCGCACGGCCGGCGGCGGCGGCGGTCAAGCGCGGATCGCGATTGGCGGCGGAAGGGGTGGAGGAACGCGTATGAAATTTAAAAAAAAAAAAATAGCAACAACAATAATAATAATAATAACACGCGCCGCGGGATCGTATCCGTTTTTTCGTGCGGCCGCGACCGGCGGGGCGGCGGCACCCGATTTTCGTCCGTCGCGGTTCCGGTTCGTACGGGCGCGATCGGCCGTCGACGGCACTCGTTCTCGCACACGGTTAAAATATTATCGTTGTCCTTATCGTTGCTGTGAGGCCAACACACGCGCGCGAGCACCGGCAATGTCGTTGCGCGCACGAAAAATAACACGGGAGGTCCGCGTGTGTCGCGCGAACGCGTGCAGCACGGTGTTACGCGCGGTGCGCGGGTACGCGCGGCGTTAACGCACGCGCGGCATTCGGGATTTCGCGCCGAGCCCGTGCGCCGCGTCCTATTCGCGCGCAGTACAGCCGCGTACAGGGCCGCCGCCGGCCCTGGCTAAAGCGATAGAAAAAAAAAAAAAAAAAAACGATATCGTCGGAATCGAATAACAATGGGTGTGTACGACTCTCGGTACTCTCAAATGTATAAAGAAATATATAGAAAAAAAAAAAAACGAACGAATGCGTCGCCCGGAGCATTGTGCGGCCGGTTTCGAATCGAAAATTCATCATCATCACGTACACCACGGTCGAAATGTAAACGCAAATGTACCGAATAAAAAAAAAAAATTAAATGAAAGAACACGTAGAAATTATTTATTTCAATAGGGGAGATTATTTTTAAAATAGGTCGTTATTAGGCGTAAACACGTTAAGAATTAAAAACCATTTGGTTATTACAACCCGTTTGAAATAATATCCCCTGTTAAGATAAATTATTTCCAAGTCAAACGACCAAATTGGTGTAATTTTTATATTTTTTTTCTACGTATTTCCGTCTTTCGATTTTTTCACATTCAGTCGCGTTTTACATTTTGACTGCGATACACCAACAATAAATATAATATTACGATTTTTTTTTTCCCGTACGCGACTTTCCACCAGCAATTCCGATCCGATTTTTAATGATGGGAATTTTGCTGAAAGGGAATTTTATTGGTGACATACTTTAGATAGGTCGTTTTTCCATTTTCCCAGAAACGCGGAAAACCGGGAAAAACGATACGACGATCGAAGAAACTATTAATGAAAACGCACAGAGCCTGTTTAACTATTTTACTATAATACGGCGCACATGTTGTCGACAAAGTATCACCATCGACCGAAATCGCGTTTAGAATCGTTTTTTTCGTGAGCAACGGTATGTATTTTTGCTTACAGTTTCTAAATTAAACTACCCATAACGGCGGCTGCGCCCGTCTCCGTTGTCCTAGGACGTCTTTTTAGTCCTTAGTTTCCAAAAATTTGATACGAAGATGCATATATATATATATATATATAAAAAAAAAAAACAAACTAAAATCTACATTTAAACAAATGGTCTAACCGATTTTATCGAATCGTCGATCGGGCCGATTGTCGAAAAATTAGTTTCGATTCCTGTGCTGAGTAGGTACATTTATATTAGTAAAAATAAGAAAGTACCGCGGTATCCGATCCCCTCGAATAAATGAGCCACTGTTGTAATCGATAACGTAAACGACGCTTTGCAGAATCGAAAGTTGTATATTATTTCGTAACTGGAAAATAAATTAAAACTGTTTGTGTTTGGAAACAATTTTTAAATGAAATGTCGATAAAAATCAACATTGTCATCCGCGTAATGAGGAAAAAAAACTGAACAATTTCAGACATTTTGAAAACGACACCGCGTGTAATTTTCAAATACAATGTAATGTTAATTGTAAACAACGGTATATTGAATTTTTCCAGACAAACGGTTCTACGTGATCGGATAACTATAACGTTCGTAATAAAAATTCACATTCATTGGTCAATTAAAAACCCAATCGTGGCGCAAATTCGTATAAATCTGGGCAAATACACGGTGTGCCGTAGCGTCCCAGCACCCCGGCCAATTCGCGCTTGTCTCTGAATCATTGAAACTCGAAGTTTTAAGCCAGTGCGGACGACGATTGCGGCGCAGTGTTTGTTTAAGACCCTCGGAACAATTGCCAATGAATATAGAGCCGCTGCGTAAACAGTAACCACTGTTTTTATTATTGTTATTGTTATCGACGAATGCGTAATATTATATACCACTGTATACGTGCATTTTTTTTTTCTTCCGATTTACAACGACGGACATTTTTCCGAAAGAAAATCCGACTAGTGTGGGGTCCTCTAAGAAGGCCGTTTTTCGATTTAGCCGGGAGTTTTCATAATAAGTGGGAAAAACCGAGAAAAAAGAATGAAAAACGGGGAAAAAAAAAAAATAGTTACAATATTAAACAAATATTATTAAAGAATATGTAAAACAGTGCTTCGGCTGACTGAATGTGTTCGTTCCGTTGTGAAATCGACGTAAACCAATAGCGTAAATAATAGTCATAATTATCACAGTTTTCTTTTCTGTGGCACCGAGGTAATCCCCTTCAATAAACAAAAACGAAGAAATACGAGGTGTGGCTATTTAATAACGGTACTGGTTACGAAAAAGTGTTTTATTATAAAAATTATTCTACATTCAAACGCTCCCCTTCAATATACTCCCCTCCCCTCGCCACACGCCTTTCCGTACGTTTTTTCCATTGATCAAAGCAGTGCTGGAAGTCTTCTTTGGTGAGGGCCTTTAGGAGCTCTGCCGTTTTTTGCTTTACCGCTTCCATCGACTCAAATCGGGTCCCTTTCAAAGCAGATTTTATCTTTGGAAACAAAAAAAAGTCGCACGGTGCCAAATCTGGCGAGTACGGCGCGTGTTCGAGCACTGGAGTGCGCTTACCGGCCAAATACTGCTTCACAGATAGCGCGTTATGGGCAGGTGCGTTGTCCTGGTGCAAAATCCACGAGTTGTTCTTCCACAACTCGGGCCGTTTCTTACGAACTCTTTCTCGCAGTGTTGCCGAAATCGATAAATAGTAAATCTAGTCGACAGTCCGACCCTCTGGAACCCATTCAGTCATCACGATACCGTTAATGTCAAAAATAACGATCAACATTGCCTTAAATTTTGATTTGGACATCCTTGCTTTTTTGATTCCGGGCGATTCAGGTGTCTTCCAATGCATCGATCGTCGCTTTGTTTCAACATCGTATTGAAAAATCCATGTTTCGTCGCAAGTTATAATCGGTTTTTGCATCAGTCCGGGATCTTCTTTTAACTTTTCAAGGAAATCTGAGCAGACCTGTTGACGCAAGAACTTTTGGTCAGGAGTCAGGTTTTTTGGCACCAACTTCGCACAGACTTTTGTCATATGTAATTCCTCATGTAAAATTTTTCTAACNTTTTTTCAATTTAACGAAAAATTTGAGATTGATACGTTGCTCCTGTTTTTCGTCACACATGGTTTTCGGCACGAGAAAAAAACACGTTCGTTTCAAACCACTACTGCACAAATACTATAATAGTGACGAAAACGTGTTATGGTACGTGCATAGATAAGATATTTAGATACCCAACGAATTATTCGTTTTTTTCACTATCCATTTAAGGCGCACTCTAGGCGAGCAGTCTCGTTATTTAATAGCCACACCTCGTAAGCAATTCGTATCGAATATACCTAAAACAACCCCCTATTTTACCCCCTTAGGGGTTAAATTTTCAAAAATTCTTTCTTAACGGATGCCTACGTCACAATAGCCGTATGAGTGTCGAATTTCAGCCCGATCCGTCCGGTGGTTTAGACTAGGAGACGACGAATCAGTCGGTCAGGAGATGTTATTATTTTTTTGTTTTTCTATACAATATAAATAATAGATAATAACTGTATACAATATATACGTGTACAGATATGCATTATAAAATATCAAAATATGCCATTAAACTTTATTCTAAAAAATAAAAATCACGTTGAAAATGTCTTAAATACGTACGTAATCCTAAAATGTTCAAAAATTAAATCGTGTACATAGATTTTATACGTGGATTTTTTTTTTGTATGTATCCATATACAAAATATATATACAATCCATCTGGATTGGATTTATTATTGAAACACAGATAATTGAAATTTATCAAGATAAATATAATATAAATATTTGAATTGTCTTGTATGAGATAATTTGTTTTTATTCCCTTGTTTTGTCGATAATTTTGCATAATTTTGAATATTTAAACGGTTAATGTAAATAATTATTAGCAAGTTGCTCTTAACCTGTACCGTTACTTATTAATATTTTGTACTATAACTTACTGTATTATAATACAAAAGGTAAATTTATAAGTTATTATTAAAATGATTGTTATTCACGCGCAATGCGACACGGTTATACCAGTGATGTAGTCTCAATATTTTAGTAAGTATACGCTTGAAAAATATTGAATGTGGGTGACTTCGTCCCTTCTACACTTCCCCCAACACTATTATGGAGTACATTTTTTATCTAATTACGAAGGATTATCTGTTAAGTATGTATTGTATTTATGAAAGGTTACCTAACCTTTTTTCAGGTATATTTTGATATTTTATCCAGATAAATACTAAAAGACGATTATTTTTTTACACGGATAACCCTAAATATCTAATAATAAATATCTAAATGTTCATCTAGATAAGTCTTAACACTTGTTAGGCCATGAAACGACGACAGGTACTAATCCAATCGCTTTTGTCGCACTCAGTGCTCAAATTGGATGAGTTTAGTTTAGAACTGAGTTTAATCATTGTGTAAAGGATGCTAATTTTTTAAATTCTTGCAGTTTCCTTTCTTTTATTTTTACAATTTGATCATTTGACATCTACGGCACTATTCACCATGATATGATTATCATCTCCGTCCAGGATGAGATTGCCAAGTTTGCCCGCAAACATGAAATAAAGTTGGATCAGCACACTAAGCCAACAGCAATGAATTCAACTACTTGACAGTTATCAAGACATTGGGCGTCTCAAACGCCGAAGACCATACGATTTAGTATAAGATTCTTAGACTTAGGCCGGGGCCGTTCAATTGGGAGTGGGACTTCACACATGTTTTCTTTTTCTTTTGTACATCAATACACCAGTATTCTTATACACCTTTATAATATACTTCTAACAATTTTTGATTGTTTTAATAAAGGCTTTCGGGTGGTTAAAAAGCAAAAAAAGAATACACGAAAAAAATTCGAGCACTGGTTACAATTATGCGAAGAAAATGATTTAATGTTTGTGTGCTTGCCACCAAATTCTACTCATCTCACACAGCCATTTGACGCGTTGCTTATTTCCGTCCAATGAAAATGCACTGGCGAAATATTTTATGGATTTGGGAAAAAATTAAAAGCGGCTTTAACTTCTCAAACACTAACCAGTGTTCGAATTAGGGCGAGGCGCAGGGGGACGGAGTTTCTCTTAAAATTGTTCATATTTTTAGAGCACCTCTTTAAATTATTTTCATTAGATCGGGAAGACGGAACGTATTATTTTGGTAAAATAATATTAAATAATACCGGATCTGAATCATCTGTTAACCGTCAAATAGACAATCGCAATTTCATCAAGTAAGTGCGAACGTGCGTTTATTTCTATGAACAATTTAGTGACTACCAAAAGCAATGCGTTAAGTTCTACTAATATTTCTTCTTTTATGATTATAAATTGTGTTGGACCTCCAGTACAAACATTTAAACACTGTTCTTATGTTTGTCTTTGATACGCAGAGATAAAAGATCTTCTATAAGGTCTGACCCATCAAGGTCAGGTTGGGTTTAATCATTGTAAAGGATGCTAATTTTTTTAAATTCTTGGAGTCTTTTTTTTTTTTTTTTTCCAATCCGAGTACTGGTCGCGATGGCGTATCTATCATCTAGTGAGGTTTTCCGATTTGTTTGAAGTAATAGTTGTAAGTAATATTTGGAACAAGTTAACTTTTTTCCCCTCACTTCGCCGCACTAAATTTGTCTACGATGAAAAGAAAAGAAAACATGCATATTTATGGATATCTATGACACGTCTACACATGGTTTAGCGTCGATTTCAATTGAGAAAGAGTTCGGTTCGGAGTTGAATGAAGGTCCTAAAACGATTATTGTGGTGGTTTTGTTAAATTTAATACAATAATAATTCAATTTACATATTATGATTCATATGTGACTGAATACCAAGTAAATTTACATGTTTTAATCAATATAATTATAATCAATAATTTTTAATTATTATACAATATTTTTATAATTTTTAAATAAAAAAATATATTAAAAATGTCCAATAAAAATAAATATGTGTTTATTTAAATCGTGGCGATAATTCCACCGACATTGAAAAAATCGGATTTCGGCATTAATGGGAATATATAATTTCGATCCGTGTAAAACCGATTTTTTAGTCGGCAAAATGAGATTTGCTGAAGTGAAATGACACCACAAATAATCCTAACCCTGTGCATGCCTCTGTTTCATCGTATTATTATGTATTCGGATGTACGTTTCGTTTGTAAACGATAAAATGTTTGCCGGTGTTTTATCTAGACGAATTTACCCGGGCGTAAATATCGTCCAGATAGGTTTAATTGTACATTTAGATAAATGAGAAATGAGTTATCCAAGCAATAGCTTGGTACTGATAATAATTATTTTTTAAAACGTAATTTACATTATATTTATTGGATAAACCAATTGGTGGTGCAATATTTAAGTCCGTGTGTGGAATAATTAGATGAGTTATCGCGCGACTTTTGTACGAAATCTAGATGACGTGTGTTAATAGTCCGGTTACGCACTTTTACTATAATTTTAGCAATTGGTTTAACGACAGGCGATGAACGAAATCGTCTTTTTCTTACCCGGATGAAAACGTGTTGCCGATCGTGTATTTTTTATCCAGATTGATAAATATCGTTGTGTATTTTTTATTATAACACGCGTTCAGATTATACCGGCGAAACGGTCGGTGGTCTTTATCCGGACATTTCAAAAATAATGTTTTTATGGCGGAATACTGGTGTATTATTATTTTTACCATTTAAGAATATTATTGTAATATCAGCCGTTTATAGAGAAGAATACGAAAAAAACAAAATCGGTATTATTACTATAATAATATTGCGTGTGTGTGTGTGTGTGTGTGTGTGTGTGCGCGCGTGTGTATAGTACGGGGAGGGGGGGAAACCTTCGTCTAAAGATACGATCGCGGAGAGCGGCCGCCGTCGTCGAGAGAGAACGAAATGCAGGGGAAAAAAGGGAGAAAAACACGTGGACAGAAAACAAAAAAAAAAAAAAAAAAAAAATACATAAAGCGTGTAAATTTCGAGTATGTAACGCCGCTGCTCCGCTATAATAATAATAATATGATACTGTCGCAGCATCGTCGTGACGACTGTACCAACGGTGTACGCACACACGCAAACGCACACGGCCGCCGTCGTCGAGAGAGAACGAAATGCAGGGGAAAAAAGGGAGAAAAACACGTGGACAGAAAAAAAAAAAAAAAAAATAAAAAAAGAAGAATTTATAGATTTACGAGTACCGCGTCGGACGACTGCGCCGTATTTATTATTGTTGTACGTAAAATAAAATACATATTATACCGTCCATTATAACCGTATACTATGTTGTATTATACGCGTGTGGAATTATATTATTGCCGTTACAGGGAAGGGAGGGGAGGGCGTTGGACTTTGAGTGGCTAACGAAAAAAACTTCGATACTACGTTACGAAACGTCATTATTATAACAATAATATTGTTATACATAATGAAAGAACTACGTGAGATATTAACCCTTAAAAAACATTAGAACTAACAATACATCTTAACACTATTTGTGTCTATACGGGTGGAGTGGTGCCTATAACAATGTTTTTTTCTACCGCTGCAAAAATGTCACAACACAATACTCAGGGTTGCAAATAAAAACGAATTGGAATTGTCCAATAAAAAAACTATTTGAAGACCCAGTGTCCTCAATGTAGAGCTCCTAATACGTAAAAACTATCACCATATGTCTAAAATAAACTCGATCAGTTAGAAAAAGTGCGAAAAGGAAAAAATAAGTACAAACATTTTTTATCGAAACGCAGGTTTGAACTTGTGAACACTATGGTGACAATAGGTTGTGTTTAACAATAGGTATGTATTATGTGTTTGTCGTAACCATTCGGCTACGACAAACGTTATAGAAAGTTGACAATATAGAATTATTTAACATAACATAAAATATCCGTATAATATCAAAACTTTGGAGAGCTATAATTTTGAAACTTAGTCAGTCCACTCAATTCTGACTTCGCCATCGTTCTTAAAGCGGCAGTATACAAATGTTCAAAAAAAAAAAAAAATTGAAAAATTAGATTTGTTCTACATTATTTTTTACTTAAATATTTTCGTCAAAATTTGATATTTAAATTTTTTTATAAAAAAAAAATACTACATTAAACTCACATTCTTTTTTTCGACCACAAAATAAAACTCCTAATGAACGGCATAATTTGATATTGTGACTTATAATGAATCGTCAGTAAAATTTTCAAGCATTTCTGTTAAGTCTAATAATTTTATCAATGAGTTCCTACCGAATAAAAATTACCAATAAAACTCGCAAAATTAAAACGTCTGTAAATAGCTCAAAAACGACTTGACATTTTAAAAATTTTACCACGTCTAGAAAAGACAAATATAAATATTTCTGTCCGAATTTTAAGTCCATTAAGTCGATACGAGTATTTTTAACTAAATTTCAACAAAAATATTAAATTTTTTATAAAAAGCTTAAAATTTTACCACGTCTAAAAAAAGACAAAGCATCAATATCAACTGGATTCTCAGAATCGTTTTTTCGTTAGCGATGGTTAATCGTTGCTAACAGATGTACATTAAATTACTTATAACAGTTGACGCACTCGTCTTCATTATCCTAGACGTCTTTTTTGCATATTTAGGTTTAGGATAAGGAAAATCGGGAAAATATACGAAATGTATTCGTATAATATTGCGATTTTTTATTTTGTGAACAATTTTTCTATTAGAAATTTCACTCCAACACATAATGATAGCAATATTTCTAAAAGGAAATTTCACTTGGGAAGTACTTTAGTGAAGTCGTTTTTTAAGTTTCTCAGTAGTTCTGTCGAAAAAAAAAAACATGGAATGACCGGAAAAAACTAAGAAAAAACTGAAAATTGGTACAGCAAACAAATATTATTAAAAATAATACATAATTATTATTTAATTATTTTACTATAATATGACATGCATATTGTTGACAAAACATCACTATTAACTGAACTCCTCTCAGAATCGTTTTTTCGTTAGCAATGGATAATAGTTTCTAACAAATGTACATTAAATTACCCATAACAGTAACCGCACCTGTCCCCATTATCGATGCAATATTTTTATACCACAATAATAATTGGTTATAACCGTCATGGTTTACATTGGTAATAAATAATAATCAACTTTGGTTTTTGGTGTTTTAAAAGTTTACATTTCAATTTCGGAACACTTAACATTTTGGGACGGGCTCCCCGGTACGGTTACACGAACCGAATTTCGCACTCGCATACCTTCACCGGATAAACACATATGTATTATTATAGTCTTATAGACGTGTACGTATTGTTGAATCTAACGCATTCCGATTATTTAGTATTCGTATTTAATATATTGTAGTGCGCAAAAAAATAAACTATTTTAATAGACAAGAAAAAAAAAAAAGAAAAAAAAAAAAAAAAAGAGAGAAGAGTATGTTTTCTAATAAACCTGCAGTTGTGTCATTTTTCGTTTCGAGTCGTATTACTCTTATAAAATAATATCATAGAAGTTCATAGAAATCGTATATAACATGATGCTATAGTGTTATTAACTGTACAGCTCGACATAATAATATTATTAATAGTATTATTCATTTGAACAGACAAACAGGAATATTGTTACAATACTGCGTTTTCAAATCAAATATACAATTTAGCATTTAGCACAATATTATATTATGTATATTCGAATACGTAGGTACGTTATAATAAAAGAGAGAGAGAAAAAAAAAAAAATTAGCAGTCATTTCAAAACGTTGCAATGGGAAATAAATCGGAACTTTGCTGATGTATATAAAAACATAAAAACACTGCGATAAGAAAAACTGAGAACAAAATATTATAGCACACGGTTCAGTGTATAGACGTAGTGATTTCTCTAATATTATTAGTAGTGAACGGACTATAACGCCATAAAAAAATAAGAAAAATGCCCTTAAAGAATTCGAATTCATTACACACACAAAACAAAAAAAATGCTTTTAGATTAAAAAAAATGCACTGAAATATATCATAAACGCTTAAAATATTACTTAATACATATAAAAAAAACACATTATAAAAAAATTATCTTATAAACAATTAAAATACAATAAAAAAAAAAAAAAAGAACTTTTCTTGTCTTCTCATTTATCTTCTGTTTTAGCCTGAAAAATATTTTGAATTAAAAATTAATTAATGAATAATTTCTTAATTATATAGTTTTATAGTTATATTTTTTTTAACCTAATTTATTATCTGTGTTACTCTGATCAATAACACGGTGCTTAATATTTTCAAAAATCTTCTACGGTTATCCGAGAGTGCCGTTTCGTATACTGAGAAACTTCGTTCGACGTCACAAGAAGTCATCGGGGCAAACTTCATGTATGCCATATCAGCAGCGGTTGGTTCTTCAGATATATCGTCTCGAGTTTCCTCGAGAATATTTCCTTCCAAAATATTTGAAATATTTTTCTTTGCTTTAAATCCTTCTATTTTTTTTTCAATTGCATTTTTCAAATTTTTGATTTATGGTTTTCCCTATTATTTGCCGTTATCGCGTATCGTAACGTTATCGAGGTTATTTACGATTAAGGTCGTTTCGCACTAACGATACGGTCAGGGTCCTTCGATGGGAATTGCATTTAGGTCGTCGTAAAAATAACGAATATACGAGACGAAACGAAACGTTTAAAACAATTTACATTTAACGTATATTTTTAAACTTTTTATAATTCCAAGCAACAAATATATGTAAAAAATCACCTTAAAATGAAAAAAACGCCCAAAAAATGTTTAAAAACCAAAAACGTCAAAAAATCCGAAATAAAAAGTTTCATTTTTAAATCCTCTGATGTATGAATCGAATTATGTACTCGGAAAGCATTGCCCTATGTCGCCCACTAAAAAAAAAATGTATTTTACATCAAAACCCGTTCTCTAATTATAAGGAAAGGATAAAAAACGGTTTTCATGAGAAACGCGATAAGTCAGATTTTAACGGGTTTTCGGTTTGTACGCACCGCGTTTAATGATAGCACTCCCAGACGGGTAGATGGATATTTACAGTGGCGCGCACACGTATTTTCAACGTTAGAGGATGAACAGTAAATAATCGAGAAAAAATGTATGCCGTCAATTTGCCATGAAAATAAGAATCGATTTGCCAATGCCATCACAACTTGCTGCACCGTGGGTATATCTTCGCGGGACACTCTGTACAGCCATACTGAATTTTGTTTTTTAACCAAAAGTCATTTAATATTTTCCGCTATGTGGACAAACACATTTTTGTTTAGGTGTGCATTTCATCTGTGTACACATTAGTGCATTTAATATAATATTAATTTGTATCCTAATTGTAGTTTGTTGTTACTATGCTCGTTAACCAATTGACTTAGCTAGTCTAAGCATTCAATGTATATACTTAATTTTAGATTCTCAGCGAAGCGAGGAATGTATTGGTTTTACAGGTACTTTGTGGTAAAATTGTTTGACTTGACAGTAATGCTTGAACATTTAACAGGAGTTTAGTATTTTTTTCAATAAAAGAATTTTAACATTAAACGTAACAATATATATTGCCGATTTCAGAACGACGGTGAAGTCAGAATTGAGTGGGCAAACTAAGTTTCAAAATTATTGCTTCTTGAAGCTCCGTACGGATACATTATATGTTGTGTTAAATAATTTTATATTGTGTACGTCTTAATATGTTTGTCATAGCCGAATGGTCAAACGTACTTAATATCATCTTTAGGGTTGCGAGTTCAAACCCGTGATTCGAAACAAAAAATATTTGCACATATTATCTCCCTTTTTCCTAAACTAGGAAAAATAAATGTATATTCTAGGTGTACCTAGAGGTCGAGCTATTGCTCGCTGGGACTATTTTAATCGCAAAATAACCCTCGACTTTTTGTGCAAATTTTTCTAACTGAGAAACTGAAATTCGACTGAGAAGATACATTAGAGGGTGTTAATTTTTCGATTTTCCTCGCAAGCGTTTTCCCAGCAAATACGAAAAACCGGGAAAAAACACGGGATAACCAGGAAAAACAGGAAAATCTATTCAATATTAAACAAATATTATTATAGAAAATATATAATGCCTTTTTAATTATTTTACCATAATATGGCATATATATTATATATTGTTGACAGAGCATCACTATCCACTGAACTGCGCTCAGAATCGTTTTTACGTTAGCAATGATTTGTTGTTGCATCAAGTGTAACATCTTTATGGAAAGGAATTTTATCGACATGATACTTTAAGGAGGTCATTTTTCGATTTTGGAAACAGTTTTTATAATATCTGGGAAAAACCGGTAAAATAGGTACAATATTAAACAAACATTTTTCTTGACAGAACGACTTTTAACTACGCTATATAGTACGGATATAGATAAATTTTCCTCCATAAGTTCTTATTTTTTCACATATATCAGTGGCTGCAACCGTTCCCATTATCTGAATGTAAAAATTGTAAAATGTGTTGTGCCATTAAGTTTGAACTGTAGAACATTCACGATCAACAGTTTTTCCATGTCTCGCAGCAGATTAGGTTTATCCATAATATTGTAAAAAAAAAAAAAAAACTGACAATTTTCGTAAAACGGAGAGTTTGTGCATTGAAATTAGGTTTTTCGTTAACATCGGTTAGATATTATCGCCGCCAAAAACGATTATTATTATAGGCCCACGTCACTGAGTATTCTAAATACAATAAAATTAAATAGGTGTGCATGCGTGTGCGCGTGTATAAAATAAACATATTCAAATAAAAAGAAAACGACGAATATTATCGTATTACCAAAAATTAAAAAAAAATCCATTCAAAAATGTTGTTTTAAAAAAAAAAAAAAAATAAAAAACTTGTTTTACCGATAGATATATCCGTAAACAGTCGGCATACCTCCGAAATAAATATCAAATATACGTAGAAATAAAAAAAACCCGTGCATTTTAAGTAAACTCGGCGAAAGTTCAACGTATTAGAAAGTCGATGATATGTTGAATACGCATTTTTTTCTTTGAGCAAAACACGATAAAACCTTATTATACGAGCGAATGTTGTAAAAATCGTTAAAATTGTAAAATCCAACCTGTAAAATGTAATTTAATAAAATTGTTTGTCCAATTTTCATTTCGTTAAAATCCGATAAATGGGGGGGGGGGGGAAACCGGGAAAAACGTAGGAAAATGAGGACGATGTGCACGATATTAAACAAATATAATTAAAGAAAATATATAATGCATTTAATATAATGTTATTATTTTACTATACTATGACATATAATATACATATATATATTGTTGACAACGCAACACTAACAACCGAACTCCGCTCAGAATCGTTTTTTCGTTGGCAACGGTTAAACGTTGCTTGCTGACATATATTAAATAACAGTGACTGCACCAGTCCCCATACTCCTAGGACAGTATTTTACGTTGAATAAAAAATTATTTGTTGACGTTGGTTTATTTATTTGGTTTTAATATTTCTTCTTTGTGGTTTGAAATTAAATGTTTTACTGTACCAGAGTACTATGCGTTTTCCCCATTATTCTAATTATTATTCCGGTTATAACGTGGAATTTTTTTTTAATTTCTAAACAATTGAAAAGACTATACACTTTAAAAAAAAAAGAAACGCACCGTTTTGCCCTCCGGAATATTGCCCTGTTTTAATTTTATAATTGGTGCATTTATTTTTAAATAGTGATTAAGCGAGTTCTACGCAGCCTGCGTTATGTAGATTTTGCTATGTCGCTCGTTAGTTGGACTGAACGAAACAGAATACATTTCGGTTAAAACGGAATTGCGTAACTCGTATTTCCTCACTTTTCGTGATTTCACTCAAAAGAGTTTTTTTATTTCATTCGGTCTTTAAATGTTCAAATTATTGACGCGCATTTTTCGTTTTCTGTGTTTGAATTAACTCGGTACGGCACGGCACGGTTGCAATATTCGCGCGGTAAAACAATTTCCGCCCTATTGTTTTGCAGCACATCCGAATGTAGCGGTGGCCACTTAAAACATTTCAATGGCCGTTACAACGCGGCGGGCACACGGCCAGTTTATCCTATTTACACAAGGACAATAAGCGGGGAGGGGGTCCGTCCAACTGGATATATCGGATAATTATACTGGATGCTTAGAGCCTCCTTCCAATTATATGGAAAAAAAAAAATAAAAAAAATAAAAATACAAATATTGTATTGAATAACGAAATTATCACGACCGTGCCGAATTATTACACAAGACACTCGGGGACACGCCGATTTCACGCAGCGCAGTGAATTTCTTATGCTATTTAAATATTAAACAAATATTATTAAAGAAAATGTTATAATGCGTATGGTATTATTTAGTACTATAAATACGACATAAATTGTTGATAAAGCGACGTTATCAACCGAATTCCGTTCGGAATCGTTTTTTCGTTAGCAATGGTTTATCGTTGTTTACTGGTATACATTTAATTACTTACAACAGTGGCTGCGTCCGTCCCTATTATCTTAGCACGTCTTTTTTTCATTTTGATCGCTTAAATATATAATATTTTATGGGATTTTGAGTGCTTCGTACGAAATCCCGTATCTAGTTTTAAACTATTTGCATTCAATTTCCTCTTTACTACCTTCCGAACTTCTTGTCTTGGCCGCACCCATTCCCATCATCCCAGGACAACTTTGTATCCATCAGTTTATCGCATTATGTATATTATTTACGTTTCGGGGTGTTTTTAAATGTATCGTCGCTTCCACGGCCAAACCGCGTTACGCGAAATTTTAATCTTTTATTTCGCTCTTGATAATGGAGATCTTCTATCTCTAATTATTATTCCAAAAACTCTAAAATCTCCAAAATGATAAAACAACCGTTAAAGTTTTTTCCGCCTCTTGTGAAATCTCGAAAAATCGATTTACGCGGTTTTGCCATAGAAGCGACGATACATACATAATAATAATAACAATAATTACAAGAGGCGCAAACTTTTTTTCCTGAAGCCTCGTTGTCTCGTTTTCCAATTCGAGTACCGCCGTTATAAGCAATCATATTAAATCGATTATCTGTATCCGGGCGTTAATAAATTATTCTCGACAATTATCGTCTCCGCGCGGTTCTACATGAGTACCTCCGAAACTGTATACACCGTAAAAAGTCCGTCGTTAAATTCCTCGTGACAATATTTAAATTTTAAACTGTACAAAAGAGTTCGAGTTAAAGAAGAGGGACGAAAAACAAACAGTCGAAACGTTATCGCGCGGCATAACAATACGAAAAAAAAATGGTTATAATATGGGTCACCGATGAATGCTGTACTATAAAGTATGCACGCGCACACCCCAAGGAATATTTATCACGGTTACGAAAATCGTTACAAATTAATGATGTAGATGTCATACACCATGAATATATCCTAATAGTCTAATATCCAATCATTCCAAATATCGTGCGTTTAAATGTGGACAGATCATTTCTTAACCATCATTTGGTTTACATTGGCACAAACAGTTGAAAAGATGATTCGAGACCAAACAATATTATTCGTGTATGTAAATTTGATGTTTAGTGAATTAAGGATTCAGGATAATAATTTTTTTTAACGTTAGAGTGTACCCGGGCACATCCGTCACGGTAAATATCAAGACTTAAGAGGAAAACCGTATATGCGCGCATCGGGGCGTCTATATTTCGGCGGCCAAGTACACGTGCATCGTCTGCACTTGCGTTAATCCGGGCCGCCAACTCCCTACCCGCTATCAAGAACGGGGAACGAGAAAAAAAACACAAATAAAAGCGCGCGTCACAACAGTTCAAGTAAAATTTATAAAAAAAAACCCACAATGTTATTGTGATACTGTTATGAATGGCGTACGTGCAGCCGTGCGTGTACGTTTACAGAGAGATATAATAGCTATACATACCATTAACAGTACGTACATACCTAATATTATATTGACAAATCGATTTCGATACTAATCCCTATACCGGTAACACTTTTTTATTAGGTATACGTTATGGATTTTTTTTTTTTCTTATCGTTATTTACACTAAACGCCAATAACAATAATAATTAATTAATTCATAGTTAATAACAATAATGATAATACTAATCTGCCGTTTCCCGTGTTTTGTTTACCAGTTTATTGTTTATCTCCCGTGCGACTTCATATTGTGATATTGGAATGTAATTGGTACAATGTTATAATATATTTGTGTGCAACTCGTTTTCGAAACGTCGCCGGTTTATAGGTTAGGTATACGATTGTATTAAAAATATCAATGTCGGTATTTATAAATTACGATGGTTTTTTTTTTTTTTTTTTTTCTATTGCCATGGGCGAGGTGGTGCCACAACACTAATCGTTGTGCTGGGGGGGGGGTCTTTAGCGTTCTAAAATTGAAAATTAACACCATCACAAAAACAAAAAAAAAAACAAAAATCCACTAAACTTTTTCATAGTAGTGACTCAATATCTTATCCTTGTATTTTATAATTATTAATGAACATAACAAAATACCGATTTCCTACAGACAACGCACGTGTACATGAAAAATTATGTTAAAATAACTGTGATAAATTTGTATACAAAAAATTTCAAATAAATTGTGTAGTTTTTTTATTGTAAGAGTCGTGTAGAAGAGATCGTGAGAGCGTAGCTCCCGTAGGTATTTGATGTGTCCGTAATCTTAGCGCCCCCAAAGTTGGTGGTCTAGTCTCTCCTGGGCCGGTGATATAATTTTGATCACAGATAAATTACAGTACCTATGCAAGTATACAAAAAAAAAAAAAATGAAAATAATATTAAAAAATTTAAAAACAATACTGTATATTTTAGTGTTTACTAATGGCGGTTTCAGTAACACCTACCGGAAATTTGTCTAACCGAACGATAAACTAAAATCACAAAAGAGCTGATACTATTACTATACCTAACTATATATATACCCATAGAGGTTTAGTAAGCATTGAGTAATTTTTACGCCGTGTATTACTGTGATTTTCGATTGACGAAATTGTAATTTACGTTAAATAAATTAGTATTTTTTTTTTCGTGTATAGATAAGGTGGTTAGTCCACCGTGCTCCAATGTGATAGATTGGAAAGGTAGCTAGGATTCATAGTATCTTGTTTAGTATGTTTGATCAAACAATTTTACCCACATAAAACTTAAAAAAACAAAAAAAAACAGAATATATCAAATACCTCTAAAATCTAAATAACTCAAACATTTTTTTATCACGTCCAGTAAAGGATTCTGCAAAAATGTCATGTTTCTATAATTATTTTTGCAAAATCACCTTAAAAAAAAACAAAATTTAAAATTATGAAACCGTTATTTACGTAAAACTTTCCCGCGTTCCTACGTTTTTCCCACGGTAATAAAACGGACATAATTCGCACAATGGGTCACTGTTGTAAATGAAAAGTTGGGAAGATAGGATATAGCGAGAATTTTAACGTATATCTGTACGCAACGATTAATCACTACTAACGAAAAACGATTCTGAACAGTGTTCGGTTACACATATTTTATTTTGTCAAAATTTCATATTAAAATTCTTATAAAAAAATTCTATATTAGTACATTCATTTTTTTTTTTACCTCAAATTATGACTTATAATGAACCTACTATTAAATTTTCAATCATATCTGTTTGGCTAAACAATTTTATCCACAGAATACCTACCGAATAAAAATGACCTAAAAACCTCAAAATTAAAATAGCTTGAAATATTTTGAACATTTTACCACGTATATAAAATAAAAATAAATTTTCTGTCCAAATTTCAAGTCACTACAAATATTTTGAACTAAATCGCAACAAAAAACAAAAATTAGAATAATTAATTTGGTAAATATTCCTGTTTTTCCTTCGTACTTTCCGGTTGTTTACAAAAAAAAAATAAAAATTCAATACAGTCTTCGCTTTGCTCGGGATCTAAAATAAATAAAAGCGAACGTTAAAACCAATGCATTTATCGTTACGTTGAGAATCTAATAAAACGTGCATACTTTGCATAACGGGTGTTCCATACTAAAGTAGGAAAAGTAAGATTATGTAGGTTGATTTAATTTGTATATTTTTTGTACGGGAACGATAACAAAAATCGATTCTAAGCGAAGTTCGATCAAATATGTTTAGATTAACTAAAATCTAATATTTTCTTTATTTTTTAATTGTGTAAAGTGGATGAAATAAAACTGTCCGTGTTTTGCGTCTCAAATTGTTGAGAATTTTCGCTACACAATAAAACTGTTATTATACATTGACCGGAAAATAGTAAACGCGAAATGTCGTGATTTTTACGATGTTCATCGAAGCTTGTACTTCAAACTCTTATGAAAAATAAAAACAAACCAATCGTGACTAAGGATTTTCGATATTTTTCTTTATGGCCAAAAGAATAATTTATGATAAACCTTATTGTGTCAAATTTTCGATCACTTTTTTATCCTAAAAACTTATACAACTAAAAACCAAATAAAATCTAAAACATTTCAAACGGCCACTCAAAAGGATTTTACGACTATTTTTAACGAATTGTACAACAAGTTCGAAAATAACAGAAGCCGATATTATTACGTACATTTTCCCGTTTTTTTCGCAATCATCAAGGAAATTATCTAAAAGGAAAATCAAAAAAATTACCCTTTCAATACTCCACCATTGGATCCGAAACGCTACGTATAGTTTCGATTGGAGTTGGATTTCTGGTCGGAAATTTGTTCGCACATACGAATTTCAAAAGCAAAGGAAACCAATAACGTTCGTTCACAATCGAAAATAATAACGTATACATACGTCACGTTTTCATTTAAAATATCTCTTTTTCCGTTGGTGAACTTCCGACCACGTTTAAATAAATAACGGGCGACTTTTAAAAGAAAAACATTTTTATTTTTTTTTGACGTATCGGACGTACCGAAAAAAAACTAGTAAATACATACCTAGGTATATACTTAACCGTGTAATAATACGGACTTTTGTATCGACCATATTATAGTGTGGGTACGAAAATTAAATAGGCGGTCCTTTTTAGTTTTTGTTTTCTTTATTTTCCACCGGTAGGGCGTTACAATACCATTTTCTTCGTTCTAATCGATTCTTGCCTTTTCGTTTAGCTCCTGAGACGTTTCGACTCTCGCATCGTTTTTAATTTGTCAGACAGTTATAACAAAAAGAGTCGTGCGAACCTCCATTCGGTTCTCCTTTTCCCTTCAATCGCAACCCTTTATTTTTTTTTTGCGTAATACTCTGTTATTCTGGGCGTTGCAGTGCAAGTTTGATCAAAACTCAGAGTTGTATTTACGGGTGAAATGGGTGGCATTGATACCGGGGGTCATCGTCATAATCTTTTATGATATCGTAAAATAGTAAATTCGTAGTGATTGTTATTATCTGTTTGAACGAATAATTTACATAAATATAAATACTTGTTTAGAAATATAAGTATTTTTTAAAAATCTCAAATACATCTCGAGAGTTTACACTTTGCAGGGCCTAAAATAGATCGGAAAGTTACAAAATGTAAAATGTGCAGTTCGAAATTCTAGTGCGTTGTAAAAAAACGTGTTCTGATATGAAAGACAGGAGCGGCCATTTCAGTTATTTTCTCAGGTGTGTGAGGTTTCAAGTAGTCCGTTTTGAAATTTTGCCAGACCGTATGCCAATAGATACATACTCATGCGCATTATCCTGCTTTTGTTGTTTCCTATAAATCGCATCAATATAAAATAAAAAAAAAACAATTTAAAAACTAATCGATAGTAAATCACCCGATACAATAAGTTAATAAATATATTTTTCCCGTGTGTGTTTTTATTTTTTTTTTTTATTGAAGAATTGATAGTCCCGTGAATAACTAATAATTAGTACCCGACGCACACAAAAAACACAAAATGAATAACAGTAATGTTTATAGAAGACATTTTGTGACACGTTTCGTACATAGTATTCTCTATTTTTTTAGTGGAAACCAAATTGTGTGTCTGAAATATTTCCTTCTATTCGTGCATCTATTCGTTTTTTAATTATATTAAGTATAATTTATGACACGTGTGGTATCAGGATAACTATTGTGAAGTGAGCACATTCTACTGCATTTGCCTATTTTGGTATTGGGATCATTGCTGTTGTTGTGTGTACATTCCTGGCCATTCCCCCGAATTAAATATTTTCTTTACTAATTCAAACATTTTAAACTACGTTTTTCCGCCCACATCTTTTAACAACTCAATCGGTCCATTCACGCCAGATGCTTTTTTGGTTGGAACTATTTTCAGTGCAAGACCAAATTCTCCGCTAGTTACTCGGAATCTACGATCTCTTTCTGCGTTCGTTGGTTGTGGGTTGTATGTTCCCTCATAGAGTTCTGGAATATATTCGCTCCATTTGTCAGCATTTCTCCATTTTCCGTTATATCGTTTCCATAATTGTCCTTTATGACTTTTGCATTTCTATGTTTATTTTTCTTTGTTAATTTTCTGATATGTGCACGCATTTTATCACGGTTTCTACATTTTTGCAGCACTTCTAATTCCGAATACCGGTATTCCCACCATTTGTTTAATGTATATTATTACAATCTCTTATAGAGGAATATATCGAGAACGTTAAAAAAGTAAAATACATTTAATTTAAATTAACTGTTATAATCAAGACTTACTTTTAGCTCTCTGGGAACTTTATATACTAAACACATTTCATTTTGTTGTGTTGTTTGTACTTTATCACTTTACACTTGTATTTAATTAACAATCAAAATCAGCAATTCAGGGTGTGGCGCTGTCAACTGCAAAATTACATTTTGAAATGATTATATTAAATGATGAATTATTTGATAACTGTTTGTTTTCCGCCTAAATTAAGTACACAGTAAAAAGCTCGAAAATATCAAAGTAAATGCATTCAAACGTTATGAAATATTGAATAAATTTACTTTACGGTTAAACATTTTAGATTCAGAGTGTAATAAAGAATGTATTGGTTTCACAAAAATGTTAATTTATTTTTTATTTTTATTATTATTTTTTTTTATGTGAACACTTTTTCCACCTGAAAGCTTACTCGGATGTACACGATTTAGACTTTTTTTGAAAGAAAATTTGTATGGGGTGGTACTTTAAGGAGGTAATTTTTCGATTTTCCCAATTGTTTTTCCAGAAAATGTAAAAAACTTGGAAAAAAAAAAATTGAAAAACCGGGCAAAACGTAAGAAAACCGAGAAAATCCGGTATATTAAACAAATATTATTAAAGTAAAAATATAATGCTTGTTTAATTGTATTACCATAATATGACATACATATTATTGACAAAGCATCACTATCAACCGAAATCCGCTCAGAATCGTTTTTTCGTACGCAACGGCTTAGCGTAGCTTACAGGTATACATTAAATTACCTAAAAAGGTAGCTGCTTTCGTTCAAATTATCCTAGGACAGATTTTTTTTTTTTTCTCTGTGTCGTCTAAGTTAATACTAATCGTAGAAACCATATTACACTGCAGTGTAATAACTTACACTGCACTTCTTAGTTGGTAAGATTGCACTAATTATCATATTTGTTTTGATAATATCTGGCATAACATTTGTGATTAGTAGGGTCCGGGAATTTTTTGCATTTCCATGTTTGTTTGTAGTGATATTATTATCATATCGTATATTATTCTAAGTAAGCTATAAATTTGTTTTATGATATTCTGAAATTAAATACAAAGGTCGAATCTGTATATTTCCGCGTATTTTGTCATATTTTAAGAAAAGTACATATTTGAGCAATTTTTACCGTATTTGTGCGTATTTCGCATTTATATATTCCGAGCGTAGCGAGGGAGCTATCGTTTTTACAATGCTGTTTATTTCTTCTTTTACTTTTTCTTTGTTCTAGTCCGTGGACACGTTTCGTCCTAGTAAACCCTGCTCCGATTTTTACGCGTAGAAACTTTTCTGATAACATAAGGTATACTGCGGTACGGTACGGTTAGGTTAGGTTCTAAATACAACCTATAATTGTTATGTAAATGTTGATAAATAGTATTTGTAAGTAACACAAAAAAACTGCGCATGCGTGAAGCCGGGTTTATTCAGCTAGTAAATAAATAAAAGGCGTTTATTAATTTTCCAAAATTATTGTACATAATTTACGATGTTGCGAATATTGTAAATATTAATATTATTAATATCTAACGTAGGCTAGATCGTGAAAGCTCATTGGATTTATTCGACTTCTGGCTTGGCTTAAGTACCTCGCGAATCAATTTTTGTGATGTTGCGTGTCATAAATTTGCCGTATGCATGGATATATTATATCCTATATGTATTTTTATATAAATAATATGTGTTTAAATTGGATGTTTTTTAGCGTAGCAAGGGAACTATTGGTTTTACTGAGATGTTTATTTCTTTTTTTTTTTCTAGTCCGTGGACACGTTTTCAAACTTGCTTCGATTTGTGCGTGTAGCAACTTTTCTGAAAGCCTAAGTTGTCTAGATGATGGTACATTAATCAGAACATTTTTTTGATTTTCGACGCAATTTTTTAAGTGAAAACACTTAAGTGGGATAAAACGTAGGAAAACGTACAATTTCACGTTTTTATTATTTAATAAAAACACGGACGACGTTGTCTATCAGAAAAAAAAAAAAAAATGATTTAATTGAAAAATCTCAATACACCTTTTTTGTTGCATCGCCTTTTCGATTTACTTTCTTACGGTATCATTGCAAAAACTTTTAAATCACTTTTGAGCATTAAAGAATTTTAATTTTTGGTGTACCTACTATTCTACCAATAATCGTAGACCAACAGCCGAATGAGCGTATGACAGAATTCGTTTGGGAACTAACTCCAGTAGCTATTATTTCAGTGTATTATTATAAGAGTGTTGACAAAACACACATTATGACGTTCCGGTAACTATTGTTTTCGACGACGTGTCGTACTTAAAGAAAAAATAAAAATACGTCAGACGCCCCGGACGTCTACGGACTGCTTCCATCTCTACTGCACTTCGCACTTCCTAACTTATATTTTTCTTCAAAACCGCTGAAGTATTAAATTACGTCAGTGCGGTGTTACGGCAGGCTTCTCGCCGATGACACATTAGTATGACTGTTGTACATTATAGATTACGACATTTTCCAATGTTATTTTAATGTTTGTAGTTGTTATTTACTTTTATTGCGTTTTCGGCACGGCGGCGTATAATAATGTACCTGGTTTAATGGAATGTACGATAACTTTAACGTAAAACTGTGAATTTAACGCGCTAGAAAAGCATTTGAAAAATATAAAAACTTTTATGCCCGAAACGCGCCAATGTCGTGTTTTAAAAATATATTATAAACTAGGGTCCCCCGTATTTCGACTCCCGCGTCCCGTTATCCCGACGAAACTTATACGGGACGAATTTTTTTCCCGTTTTACTCCTTGTACACCTTGTTAACATGTATCGTATATTGTTTTTATGTAATTGACGTTTATTTGATGTCCTTGTGGCATTCGTCAGTAAAATCTTCACAACGGTATTTCCGGGTTATTGTTTTGACCGTTTTAGCGTATTCTATATGCGCGGTGTATAACGGCGTAAGCAATGGCCATTGTGAAACAGCGTTTTAAAAATTATTCTTGTTATGAGTTTTTACAATGTTTTATTGAAAGATAATCAATAACTATCGGTGCAATTAGTTCGGCGCACTAAAGTACCTACACACAAAAACAGCAGAAGAAGAGAAACTGCCGACCAAGCGTAACTAATCATCGGAAAGAAAATCGATTTTTCGAGTACGCATTAATTTCGATTTTGAATTGTATCTATATAGTTAGATTTACTCATTGTACATCACGTTTAATTTGTTTTTTTTCAAATGTCCCGTATTTTTTTTATGCTCAGCCTATATTAAATTGACATACTATTGTGTGTTATGACTTATGATTTGAACATCGATAAATCGTACAATATATATTTTTTATTATTCAACAATCGCTTCGTTTCGTAATATCAATACCAGTTAACAATGACTAATGAATTGAATAAGATAAACAGAAAACAAAAATATAAAATCCATCAAATACACAATTTGGAAAAAAACTTCCCCGTATGAATTTCAACGCGAATCGTTGACACCGATGACGGTGTTTTTATAGCTTCGCCCGTCTGCAGAACCCCCCCCCCCCTCACTCAAATGAAGCTACAGGTATGACATTATGTATATATTATGCGTGTCATTAGTATCGACGGTATGCCTTTTGGGGGTTTCGACTTTTTAACCACCAAAATACGACAAAATTTCACCACTTTTTATGAAACTATTATGTTGTAATATAATCCATATTATCCATGTAACCAAAATTATAATTTTGGTTACATGGATAAAATGTTGTAATATTATATCGTAGTACGTAGTACTCGGGTTTTTGTCGTTTTGTGAAGAGTATTTCTACCATGTACAAAACGTGTGGGGCGTTTTTTTTGACGCATATGCTGTTGTCTTTGAGTTTTTTCATGCACCCATATTTTCGATGACAATGCAAGAATCAATAATCTGATTTTTCGTTTTAAGCCTTTTTGCCCCGTACGGTTTTTGGGAAAACATAACAAAATATTAACGAAAAATGTCACACACGACTTTTTTTTATAGTGTTTGTACTCATTATACTCAACTATAAATAATTCGAGTCGTGTCTCAACGAAAAATAACGGTCAATAATTTTAATAAACGTTATTGAACATTGTAGGCTTGCTATTCGCCACGGTTTGACCGGGACAGTTGCTGTTCAAAAGGCATGTAGAAATAATGCAATAACATATTATTAACATAATTGTGTACATTTCATTAAATTAAAAACTATTGGACAGACTACTACTGCTACCCGGGAGCCGTATATTTTTTCGCGTATGATAAAAGTTTTATCGCGTGGAAATATATAATTGGAATTCTTGAAAGAAGGTATGTCCGTATGTAGTCGAACAAAAAACAGTCGACTAGTTGTCGGCTGGGTAAAAGTCGGCGACGAGCCTATATCGTACGATAAGTTATGAAAATATGTCTTACCAACAATACCTAATAGTTTTAATTTGTGTATTGTACTGTTTTGTGTTTTTACTTATTTGTCCATATTAGTTATTGTTCTGCGATAATGATATAACTATTATTGATCGTTAAGTCGCATGTGAAATCGAAGACTATTATCGCATGCGAGTACTCGTTGCGTGATTTCAAGAATTGCCCCCCCCCTCCCCCAGGTTTGTTTAATCGAAGAGTTTTTAAATTTTACAATATTGAAGAAGATTTGAAAAACCGTCACCGATCTTCAACCGTACACATATGTTTCGTCGTGGAAACGAACAGTAAGTTATGCCAACGATACGTTTTATATAAAACAAATAATAATACAAACAAATAAAACAAATTGTCGTTTTTAACAAATATTGTTGTCCGAAAATTACCACAGTCAAACATTTTTATAACAAATTTCATAGAGTGGTGAAAACGATTAATACAATTTGAAATTACATGCGTAGATCCATAAACAAATATGGAGTAAAAACTATTTTAACCCCTACTTATCTGAGTTTTCAGTGTTAGCAATGGTTAACCGTTGCATACACATTACATTTTCCCTCTACCTTCAAAAATTTCTCACCCACGAGTACGTAAGTGTCTCTATTATTTTTTCATAAACTTTGATTCACGCATTGACGAGTGCATTACAATTTAAAATTTTCAATAATATATTACGCATTGTGTATTCTTAAAACGCGAGCGTGTACACCGTCAAATATCGTCCGAGATATTAACCTACACAAATACGGAGTGAAAACGTTCATGCGCTTAAAAAATGTTTAAGACGATTTTTGCCTAACACACATAAGCACGTGGTGTGGCTAAAATCAATCGCCAAGGAACAGTCCGTACGTAAATATCGTCTCGGAAAGAACACGATAAAAACATTACATAATATAGTAATTAGATACAAATCCGGTTTATAAATTATTGTTACGATAGTATTGTAACTTTTAAATATGTGTGCGTTACCGGCATGGCCGCGGCGTGGAATTCGATTGTGCGTGCGTCCGGGGCACTGGCCGGGCACACTGCACTCGTTTTTTTTTTTTCTCGTATACCTGCACCGGGTCATACACACTGTGTACACTGCGTTTGATATGCATAAACTACGGACGGAAAGCGGAGGGGGCGGACGGAGCGGACTGGCTGGCACGGCGATAATAATATTGCGTAAAAGCGATTGTTTATTTCGTTCGGTGTAATTTACCGGGCCCGGTTTTCGATTGAAGAGTGCACACACGCACCACTCATACGCGTAGGCTTTACACGAGTGTTTTATATTGCATTGGCGTAATGTGTTTTAGTCGACTCGGATAAACTCTTTGACCATAACTCAGATGGTTTGTCGCGTTCGAAAGGCCTTGGTAAATTCTGTCGGGTTTCGTAAATTGTACGCACACACTGCGGTCAACATTACACTGTTATTATTATTTATTTCGTTAACCTAACCTAGCCGGCACATTATTTACTAATTCTGTGTAATAAACGGGCGTAATCGTTTTATGATATCGGTTATTAAATTAATATTTGTAACGGTTAAACAACGAAAAGAAACCACAAAATTGTAACAATACGATTACGGTTCAATAACAAATACGGTAATAACGGAAAAATGAATAAATCGCTGTAATAAATAATAACAATAACGATTAATTCGCAATCGCATTCAAAACTAAACGAACATTTCGATTAAAAACGGCGCGCGGCATAAAGGAACGGTCTACGCGTAGACCGTAAAATACGATTTGCTAATGATAATTATAATTTACTAGTGGTCACCCAGTGGTCGAAATTCGATCGTAATTCTTCGAATTTTAGTTCAACCTACCCAACTATATACTCAATGTCAATGACACCAATCGATGATGCGCAAAACACACAATTGAAAGGTCATTTCACGCACTGCAGAGACTCGGCACATGTTTTTTTTCCCCATTCCTGGCGTTCAGAGTGGTGCTCCTCCCCCCCCCCGGTTACTGTTGTCGTCGGTTGGGGGTTTAGGGTGGATATTATTATTATACTAATAATTCAACTCGACTGAGTTGAAAATGAAAATAATTTACTTGCTCAGCATTGCTAAAAAGCAAACACACAAATACGCGAATAATTAGAAGGAAACGACCGTAACACAGAAGGGTATCGACCAACCGATCTCAGCGTACACCAATAACAAATTTTTAACCTGCGGGGACCGTAAAATTCCCTCTTTTATACGGACCAAAGACAAAATAGGATATAAACACACTAATTTTCTCTTTTTGCCTACAGGTTACACTATTATCGAGGGTTTTTTTTTTTTTTTTATTTCTAAATCTAACTCGATTTGACAATATTTCAAACCCGCCGGGAAATCACCTACATTTAGTATTTACTTATACAAATAGCTGTTGCAGTGCGCTATGGCCCTTTAGTACCTACTGATGTACCGTCGTCGCCTTACATTTAAAATCTCAGTCCGTCTACCGGTGAATACGAACCCCATTCCCCGTTAATCGATCGTTCTTCAACGATCACTAACCGTTTCCCGGTTGGAACGACGGCCTCCGTCATCCGGCGTGTGAGCCGGAGACCGCAGTTCCCGATTCGACCGTCAGCGGCCATGAGCGTGGCACCGACGGCCTCTTCCGGCGCCCCCGGGAACGCCAGCGAGACGGCGAGGAAAGTCCGAGTTATCGGCGAAGCCGATTAGACGACCCCCCCCCCCGGTCGGGGACGTCGATCTCCGGAAGGCCGTTGCGGCAGACGTTCCGCGGGCCGATGACGGGACCCCGAGGGACGCCGCCCGTAACCGACCGGACCGGACCGGACCGGACCCGCCGGCGAGAGTGCGGTTTTATCATGTAGGGGACGTGTGACCGTGTAAAACGTACAACGGTCGTCCCGTAATCATTACGCAGAATGTCGAGCGCGCGAAATCCGCAATCCGTACCCGGGGCCGGTATGCCGTCCAAATGTCACGGTAAAACACGTCGCGCGCGCTAAAAATGCCGCCACGTAAAAGAAAAAAAAAATCTACAACAAAACTTTTAAAAGTAAATTTTTTTTTTTTTTTTTTTTTTTTGTCAAGCTATTGGATTTAAAAATAAACGGGGCTTAGACTTTGTATACAATTTTATTACGTTCACACCGTAACAGTTTTGTTGTTCGCATTCACGGTGCCTGTGGGATGCAACGCGCAGATTAATAAAATGTCAATTATAATAAATCCAATGTCCAGTTCTCGCGGACATCAATCCGTCTGGATTTTTTTAACGATTTACCAAGAAAAGACGAACGCTTGAATAGTTTAAAAGTTGAACAATACGTTGCTGGTGTCGAACGTCCAAATGCAAAAGCAAAAAAAAAAAATACGATGACTCTGCCGCGAGACTGTTATAACGAACGTTGTTAATGCGTGCGAAGAAAAAACACCGATTGACGATTGCTCACACGGAATATCCTACAATTTCGCAGTACCGATAATAATTATAACTGAAATTCTTTATTAATAACTAATGCGATTCGACTAGGTACGCATAGTGCCCCGACTGCAAATGTACGAGAAACGTAAGAAGTTATTATTATCAAATCAAAACCGCACTGCGCACAAAACGCACTAAACAGATTAGGTACCGAATAATCGAATTACTCAGTAGAATGGGACATTGAAAAAAAAAATAAATAAATAATAATATCGATTGTCGTATTTTCAAATGGTTTTCACGCCGCGGCGTTATTACCGGGTAGTACGCGTACGGGCCGCGTGTGATGAAAACACGCCCTGCCCGTATAGTCCCATACATAACCTCAAACGACCGAAAAATCGAGATCCAAGTGACGTTTGATGTACGATTTGAAACAAATAAGTTGTTATATGTTGAGATTATAAAATAAAATGTACTTTTAAGCGTTCTTCGCGTCTAACACCGTTATCGGAACAATTATCCGCATCGTTCTATCGCGTCTAAACGCGTCGCGATATTCACGGCCCGCCGTATTTTATTTGTTCTACGATCGTTTACGGTAAAAAATAAAAAA
The DNA here is from genome assembly GCA_902439185.1 of Cinara cedri. NCBI lineage: Eukaryota > Metazoa > Arthropoda > Insecta > Hemiptera > Aphididae > Cinara > Cinara cedri. The sequence goes on along the minus strand of CABPRJ010002387.1, from coordinate 699,136 downwards.
AAAAAACGTCGATAAGATATTGGTGTTAAGATAACGGTGTTCAAGTGTGCACGCAGTTTCTGAACGACACGCCAGCGTTCACCGGAAGACCGGCCGGTCCGTCGGCGTTGAGTTCGTACGGGCTCACGTTTCGAACCCTCGGCGGCCGGTACCGTTTTTCGTTTTTTTTCCCCCGTCGGGGTAGCGTTTGTTCCTTATCACTCACGGGAAAACCGAGCGAGCGCATGCCCCGACCACGTCCCCGTGCCGGGCGCATAACGACGACGGCGTTATTCTAACACCGTCCCGGCGCGATGATCGTTTTGTCGCGGAGACTCTTTATCGCGCGCGTGCAATTATCATCGTTGTTATTTCTCTCTCTCTCTCTTTCTCACTCGCTGTCTCTCTCGCTCTCTCTCTCGCTCTCTCTCTCTCTCTCTCGGTTTCGCCAATTTCGGACGCGGCCAACGTAACGGCCGTTGTAAAACGGCGCGCGCGGTACGGCCGGTATCGCCGGTATCGCCGGACGGTATCGGGCGCCGTTCGTACGCGCGTACGACCGTCACAAACCCGGCAGACCGAAAGAAAAAAGAAAAACGAAAAACAAACGAGCCCGTTCGGCTACAGTAATAATAATACGAAACGGAGAGAGAGTGGAGAGAGAGAGAGAGAGAGAGCGGAGAGGCGGACGGGACGGGCGGAAAGAGTTAAACGACGGCGAGGAGCGTAGCGATAATAATAATAATAATAATAATAATGATAACGATAATATTGTATACGTATTATTATATTGCAGGCGACGCAGCCAGTTTGATGATAATTAATCGCCCGGGGACCGGTTCCGAATATTATTGTATCGTTTGTTGCGGCCGTGTGCGGTTACGCGCGCCCGCCGTACGCGTTATAATAACGCGTGCGTGCGCGCGTATAGGTATCGCGTTGTGCCGGCCCCCGTCACGTACCCCGCGCGCCGAACGATGAGCGGATTCGGGAGAGAGCGAACGGCCGTTCTTTGTTGTTCGTGCGCGGTTCGGAAAAAATAAAAAAAAAATAAAAAATCGTTCCGCGGGGTTTCGTACCGGAAAAACACGCGCGCGCGCGCGGACGCACGACAATAGTGTCGCGTACAACAATAATAATAACCGGTGGCGGACCGAAGATTTAATTTCGGTGTTTGTGGATGGGAGACGGGCCGCGGTTCGAAATCCAACGATGTGCCGCCGTGCGTTACGCGCACGGCGTACAGAATCAATACGACTCAACTTGGGCCGATGTGGGGGGGTTAGGGTGTCGGGGCCCCGCGGACCACTCCATTAAATGCGCCGCCGATAAAACGATAAGACCGTGATGCGTAGACGATATCGGTACGCCGACACGGCGGACGTTCGCGTGCGTTGCCCCGGTGCGGTACGCGCGCGCGGTGACCAGAAAGAAAGAAAAAGAAAAAAAAAAACACCTCTCTCCAGAGAATCGGCCCACGCCGATTATATTCTACCCGTTTCGCCCATGAGCCGTCTCCGTTTTTTTTTTTTTTTTTTTTCCTCTCGTCGTCCAACAGTGTCCAACAACGGTGTGCACGCGCGCTCTTGCGCCATCGTTAAGCACGCGGGACGACGAGAGCAGGGCGTGCCGTCCCACGGAAAAGCGCGCGTCCGGGACATTGCCGCGGGGCGGGCGCGCGCGCGGTATTACCGTAACAACGCCGCCGCCGCCGCCGCCGCCGTTATAAACGCGTCGCGCGCGCCCGGCCCTCTCGCGCGATAATGACGGCGGACAATACCGCACCGGCGCGGACAGATGGCGCGTGGGCAGTACGTACGCGACACGGCGTCGTAACAATATTATCGTTATTATTTCGGCGCGCGCGTGTGTATGTGAAAACATACGCGGCGCGTATCCGCGCGCACGGGCCGCCGCCGCCGTACGTTCGCGCGCGGCGAACCCCCGGAACACATTCCCAATTACCGGGCGTACGCGGCGGGGTCATTTCCCCGGTCGCCGTCCGCTCCGCCGCCCGGACGGCGTCTCTCTCGCTCTTCTTCGCCGACCGTCCGCCCGTAACAATATCGTTGTGCCGCTCTGTTACCGCCGCGCGGCCGGACCGAGTGTTCGGTACCCCCGAAAGTCCGGAGGAGGGGCG
>CABPRJ010002387.1:560521-696775 GCA_902439185.1 Cinara cedri | reverse complement strand
AAAAAAAAAAAAAAAAAAAACGCGTTTGATATAATATCGTATACGCATACACGCGCGCGTATTTGTGCGCGTATACATTATGAATACGCGTATGAATATTTAATTAACATTGTCCGGATTTCGGTGCGTGCACGCGCGTTATATTATAACGTGGTAACGTTACGGAATATCGGTAAGTCCGGGCCGTGCGGACCGCGTAAACGCGTCGGGCGCGCGTGTCCGAAACCGAAACCGACGACAGTGTATATTTTTTTTTTTCTTTCGTTTTTTTTTTTTTTTTTATAACTTCCACACCGTCCGCCGCCACCCCCCTTACCGCTCCGCCGCCCGATCCGTTCGGGTTTCATCTCGTGCGCGACCCGTACGCGTGCAATTGCTATTGTGGCGCACCGCGTCCTATCCGTATCGCGCGTACAGGGGCATTTGTTCCCGGCGCGATACATACCCGGTACAGACGAACCGGCGGGTTTTTCTCCCGGACTCCGGGCGGGGCGAACGCGTTCGCTCGTATTTGTCTTTTCTAGACACGGCAACGTTTTCAGAAACGTTTTTACCGTTGTCCGAGCGTTCTGTAAACATTTTATTATTTTCGTTGAAATTTAGTTTAGAAATATTCGTATCGGTTCTATGGACTTAGTGAAAAAATCTCGCTACCGATGATGACCCGATGACGACCGAGTGAATTTCGCGAAAGGAAATTGTATCTCTGTGATAACGCGAGGCGGTCATTTTTCGATTTTCCCAGTAGTTTTACCCAATAAATGGGAAAAAACCTGGAAAAACGGGAAATTGTACAAAATACATTAGTAAAATATTACGGTTTTTATTTTCTGTAGACAACTTTTCTACCTGAAATTTCGCTCTGATTTACAATGATGGCACTTTTTTTTTTTAAAACGCAATTTGACTGGGCAGGTACTTTAAAGTGGTAATTTTTCCAAAATTACCAAAAGTTCTCCCAGCAAATGTGAAAAACCGGAAAAAAAAAACACGGGAAAACGGTAAAACCGGTAGAATATTAAACAGATGTTATCGAAGAAAATTTATATATAACGCCTATTTAATTATTTTACCATAATATCCGACACATATGCTGTTGACAAAGCATCGCGTCAACTGAACTTCGCTCATTTTTTCGTTACCAATCGTTTATCGTTGCTTACTGATATACATTAAACCACCTATAACAGTGGCTGCACCATAACCCATTATCCTAGGACGTTTTTTTTTTTTTTTCTGTGCACAACTTTTCCAACGGCAATTTCGCTCCGATTTGCAATGATTGCACTTTTTCCGACGGGAAATCTGACTAGGAAAGTACTTTAAGGTGTCGGATTTTTGACTTTCCAAGGAGTTTTTTCAACTAATGTGAAAACACACAAAATGTAGGCGTGTTAAAGTAAATATTACCTTCTCCTTTTTTCCCGCGAACAACCTTTCTACCAGTAGTGATTTTGCTCCGATTTACTATGATAGTATTTTTTTCTAAACGGAAATGTGCCTGGGTACTTTAGACAAAGTTTTACAAAGATGTTTATGTTTTTTTTTTTCCTCCGAAATTAACGAATTTCCCATTCGGACGATTTCATAAATTCGAGGCGAACGACGATATTATGCCGTTGTTTATGAGTACCGAACTATTTTCGGGGTGAATCCTCGACGGTTGGTTACGCGACCAAGTAAATCATCTGCCCCGTTATTATGCCGCATAAAATCGTCGAAATGGATTTTGTATGCGCTCGATGTCCTGTTGAAAACTCGAAACACAAATAAAATAAAACATAAATGGCGCGTTTAAAATATCCCGAGTTTTGTCGGCCGTTTTCTCGCACCCTGTCCAATGACTCGCGTCGCATATATTATCATATACTTTTTCAAACGTTTCAAAACACTCGTATCCGTTCAACCGGTAGGTTATCGACGTACGGATCTCTTCCGGTCTAGCCGTCTGCCGTCGGATTTAGCTCATTATTAGAAGGCGCTTCCGTTTTATCTTTTCTCGATTTGTCCAATGAATGAGTCACGAGGACACCCTTCTGTTATAAACACCGCGTAATTATTCCGGGCGTTTAAGTGCTGCCGACGTTTCCAACGTTTCACTTTAACCGAGTCGCATCACGCGGCCACGCGTACCTCCCCGACAATTTCGAGTACTTCATTGTTGGTTTTTCGCTCTGTCCGTTTTAATGTATTTTGCGTTCGCCTCTCGGCACCGCATCGCTAACACTCCTTATAATGGCTTATTTTCAGTTTCGTTCACGACTCGAAGTTTCGCAAAACATAAGTGCATTGCATGTATGCGTATTTATTCTCGCCGCCTCAATTGTACGATCCTCCATTTTTTTTTTTTTTTTTTTTTTGTCTACGCTATTCTCCAAATTTAACTTCCCGACTAAGGCTTTCTTCAAAAGACCGTTTGATACGGTCCATATAATTATGGTTTAATACATTATACGAATATTTACAAATAATACCGGTCTGCGTTTCCTATTATTATCTAATTATTATTCCGGTTATAACGTTGAGCACGTAAAATAATTCGAAATTTTTAAATGTCTGCAACGTTTTCAGAAAAATAAATCCAAAAAAATATAACACCTCGTTTCGCCCTCCGAAATACTGTACTCTTTTAATTTTATAATAGGTGCTTTTTCTCTAAAACCAAAATTAAGCGATTTCTACGCAGTCTGCGTCATGCAGATTTCGTTACATCGCCCGTTAGTTAGATAAAACGAAATAATATGTCGGTTAAAACGAAAGTGTGCATGGGCGTAGCAAGAATTTCAATCGGGGGAGGGAGGGGGGTAAATTAAAACTCATTTTTTTTTTTTATCTAAAGCATTTATTTACATTATTGTTGTTAAATTATAATAATGACAATCGTCTAGAGTCTTCGCAAAACCTGCTTAGAATGTTCTGTTGCAGCTCTTCCTTTTTTTCATCAAGCAGCTTTCTACGCTCGCTTAGTATGCATAGACCTAAAATTATTAACGAGATTACACTCGGTACCACTGAACTATTTTTAAACTTCATGTTCCTATATCTTATTTAATATTTCGATTTAAATGTAAAACTTACGCGTTAGGTAAAAAGAAATAGAATTAATTTAGAGGCGCGAGGGTGGGGACCAAGTTCCCACCCTCACTACGCCCATGAAAGTGTATATTTTCTCGTGTAGTAATAAAAAAAGTAGTTTGGGGGAATATGGTAATGCTACCAATATAGTAACACAAAGAAATAATACGATAGAAACAAATACTGAAATGTACATTATACAATTATCGATAATACGAATAACGATTTATTTTTAAGTATAATAAAAGCTCAGGTTACCAATTATATTTCTGAAAACCTCCGGCTGTTTGGAAGGATCCGGAGTCGTGCATCCGAGAATGGCGACGAGATCGGTAAATCAAAGAAATATATAATCTTTTTACCTGCCCACGGTGTTAAAACGCTAGGGTGTACACCTGAGGATATCTTCGCGTGATTCTGGATTCGTTGGTGTGGCAATCGCAATTCAATCGAAATAAATTAATTTAATTAATGAACACTTTGCACCCGTGTGCACTCGGCCAAAAAACGCTAATCTTCAAATCGGGATCGAACGAAATAGATACGTAAAAGAATACGAACACGAGTAATTAGATGTTAAAAGCCGCTTGCTGGCTATTCGAGGGAGATTTTCGAAAGAATTTGGCGGAGCGCAGTTGTTACGTACAAGGTTCTCGACAGAGTGACGGTCTTGAGATTTCTCGAACAGTCAAGACGCTGGAGTTTCGGTGAAACGGTTTGTGTTCTATTTGAATTGTGTAAGGGCGCACAGCGTAAGAGCGTGACGGCGGTGGTGTGATTGTATACCGTCGTATTTCATTTTATTCGCATTGAGATGTATCTAATAATGGTAATAAATGGATCCTGCTCGAACAACGAAAAAAACCGTTATTGTTTGTGAGCTTGGAACGGCCCCGTCGCGCGTTGGCCTTCGCGTCGGTGTCGATAGAAGATAAGTAATAATACAATTACATTTATCGGGGTGTTGTACGGAAACTACGTGCGATGGCGGCGGAATTTTCCCCGACAAATGGGAAACAACGGAGGAGAAACTGGGAAACTGTACGAAATGTAGGTATTAGTTGAAAAATATTACGGCTTTTTTTTTTTGTTTTTTTTTCTGTGAACGACTTTTCTACAAGCAATTTCGCTCCAATTTACAATTTTAGCACTTTTTCCGAAAGGAAATCTGATTGGGAAGGTACTTTATAGGGAGGTCATTTTTTTCAAAACAATATCTATACCCGACCTGTGTGGCCTACACACATAGACATAAATCTATAACGGGCACTTGCCGAAAATATTACCGAGGAAGAAATTGTTCGTTCAGTGGGGAGCCAAGAGGCTTAATATGGTTTCACAAAGATATTTATTTATTTTTCGTTTTTATCTGTGAACAACTTTTCTGCCTGCAATTTTGCTCAGATTTACATTCGTAGCATTTTTTCTAAAAGGAAATCTGACTGGGAACGTATTTTAGGTAGGTCGTCGTTTGATTTTTCCCAGCAAACGTAAACAACCGGGAAAAACGTAGGAAAAACGGGAAAATAGGTACATTAATCAAATATTATTAAAGAAAATATATAATGTCTATACAATAATTTCACCATAATATGACATATTATATACTGTATTACATATACAGTACACACACACACACACACACGCGTATAAATTTATATATTTATTGTTGATAATAGCATCACTGTCAACCGAACTACGCTCAGAATCGTCTTTTCGTTAACAATGGTTTATTGCATACGCACGTTGAATGGGCTGCAGCAGTGACTGCACCAGTCCCCAACTGTCCTAGGGCGCCGTTTGTTTAACTTTTATTTAACTCTGAAAATATCTGTCCGAAACAGATATTCGTCTTCTGTATCTGAAACGGCCGGGCGAAAACGTCATCAAAACGGCCGCACGTAAGAGATAATCGCCCTGTATAACGTTATATTTATTTATTATTATTATTATTATTATTATTATAGACATCACACATCCCTGGTGCGCACGAGTGACTTACACGCACTCGTCGGACAACTAGTTAGCCTTCGGGTCCTCCGTCTCTCTCCGTCTTTTAGGATTTATATATTTATGGAAAAAATAAATTTAAACTACCTACCTACATATTATTATAATACGTATATAAATGTATAATACACTTGCGGTGCTCGACGCACGAGACGGTAATTATTATTCCAAAATATTTATACGTTTTTCCTTTTTTTTTCTTTCTTCTTTCTACTTCGTATATTGTGTTTTTATTTTTTATTTTTTTGACGACGCGTTTGTTTTTTTTTTTTTTATTATTCTTATTTTACTATCCGCCGCGTGCGTATTACGATTATTATAATATTTTTAGATAGGTACCTACGTTTCACAATAGACTTTTCTACATTTTCAAAATAGCCGACGACGACGCCTCCTTTACTCTATATAATATTATGTTAGCTCCATAAAACGCGTACATATTTAAATTTATGTTCCTAAACGCGCGCCGCGTAGTCGCTCTGTCCCTCCACGTTATTAACCGTCTCCGCACACGGAATATATTCGCTTTTTAAACGCAATATTATATTGTTACAATATTAATACGGTTACCTAACTCGAACGCGTCCTTAAAAACAAATAAAATAAATAAATACGAGCATGGGCGTCCATTCTGGCGGAGTGGGGGGGGGCAAGAGGAGCACATGTCTCCCCCTAGCAAATAATAAAGTATCAAACAAAAAAAATTACATATATGCTCTCGAATCCATCAAAATAAATGTTATTATATTCTTTATATCGATGATACCGAGGACTTTTGCTTTTATCACTGAGCTAATCTTTATATAATTATATGGGAAGAGAGGGTTTTTTTCCTCGTTCCTTTTCAAGTAACGCCAACCTAGTGTCTATATGCTATAAATAGGTTTTGGAATCTAGTTTTGTTTTGTCGCTCATTTGAAAATTACCCCATAGGTGCCCCTGAATACAGGCGGAAACCGCTGCCGTGTGTCCCACTATTGTAATAGGCGGATAGTTGAAAATATATTATACACGAATATAGTAATTCGATTTATAGCGCAACGATAAAATATCACTGTTAACGGAAATCAATTCTGACCGGAGTTCGGTAAAAAATAATAATACGTCGACATTCTCCGATATCCGTTGAAATTTTAACTTTAAGTGATGGTATATATAAAAAAAAAAAAAAAAAAAAAAAAAGAACGGCCAATTTTTGTTTACCAACAAACACAAATTATGATGAATCTCGTGTTAAGTTGTCAATAATTCCTGCTCGGGCCAAACAATTTTATCTACGTACAATTTTTAAATTTTTAAATGCTTTACAGCTCAAAAATCGCCTGAATGATTCGACAATTTTACCACGTCATGAAACCGTTCCGGTATAGGAACCATGCAATTATTTTTAATCGAATTATACGAAACATAACGAATCCGAAAATTTATCGTTTTTTAATTCTTTCGGGTTTTCCTAATTGTTCAGAAAACAACAAGGAAAACCAAAATAACCTCTTTCGTTACAGCACCAGCTAGACAGAATTCAAAAACCTACAGTAATTATGCCGATGGTCGGAACAAGAATTCTACAAGTAGATAAGTTGTACACAGACGCGGGGGGAGGAGAAAAAAAACACAAGTTATCGTTCCTGATTTCTAAATAAAAATAACTGCAGCAAGCGAAATAAATCCATGTATACATTAATTAATTAATAATACCTATACTGTTGCTTGCATGTACCGATTTAATCGATTAATTTGAAATTGCCGTACTGCGATATTATAATTGCCAGGTACCTAGGAATGTAAAACGTTTATTCGTATCGAGAAACATTCATAAATCATAATATTTCGTACTGATATTTTTTTATTTTATTTTATTTTTTTCTTTAGAGGAAATCATTGCAGTTGCAGCAGTATAATATTGGTAATGGGATATAATAGTACGAAAACCGGAATTTAAACAGTCTATATGTAATGATGTAATAATAATGTGTGTGTGTGTGTGTGTGTGTGTGAGAGAGAGAGAGAGAGAGAGAGAGAGGAGTGGTGAAAATATGAAAAGTCCCGAGTATATAGGAATTTAAATATTTTATAACTGTAAAAAAAAGAAGAATAATAAAATTTAAAAAAAAAAAAAAAAACCTGTCAAGTCGACGTTGGTGCACACGCGTGATTCCTACTGTTGATTATACCGTACGTACGATTTCTTTCGGGTCACCGGTTCGAGTGTAGATATATAGATAACTGGTTCCACGCTTATAATTATATTATTCGTTTTATAATATTTATATACCTACCAATACGATTGTTCGCTTAATCATCTGACCGCGTTCGAGATCGCCGTCTGCGACGGCAGACGATTTTTGTTTCTATTATTTCCTCCCCGCCACACCAAACATCCCGCCGTTTAACGCGTGGACTGTAATGACGTTACAGGTAGGTATCGAACATTCGAAAATAATATTATTTTCTTTTCTCCCGGACAGCGTTTTGTTATTACGTATTATAAAAACGATGCGCGTCATTATCCGCATTATTGCATTTTTGCCGTGTCTCCACTCTCCGGACAACAACACACGTCGCGTATATATGGCGAGTTCGCGCGGGTGACTTTGCGATGTGATCAATCCGCTCGAACGACATTAACACTAACGTAGCTAAATTATCGAACCGAAAAAAAAAAAAAGATCTGTGCAACCACTTCGGTTATTTCTTCTGGTTATTATCACGATATTGTTGCCGAATCTCGCGTATGTCTAGCGTTGTGTGACGGACGGAAGGACAGCAGGGATCCCCCTGAACAGTAGTCCGTATTGATTCGCATGCGTATTGATATCTCTGAATGCATCAGCCTTTTTCGACGTTTGTTTTTTTTTTTTTTTTTTTAATGGCATTTAATAAACAAGTGTATAGTGTATAAACACTGCTTTGCCGTTTTTTTTTTTATTGCCATCCTTATTTTAGGAAGTGAAACCGCTACCCGTTTTTGATTTTCAAATAACAACCAATAATAAAAATTCCATAAATATACGAGGACTAGTTTAAATACATTTTGGTATTGACATTTTTGATTTCTGTCTGTCCGTTGACGAGATATTCCACTGTTAAGTTCAAGCAGGGAGAACCGTGCTTGAAAACGGTGGAAAATTATTCAAACGCTAACGCGACATGTCGCTACGCAAATGATTCTCACCATTAAAGTGCATCCGTTTATATAATTTTTAATACATAGGTTGCCGTTTCATAACCGAAAATCCGGGGTCGTTATAATCTCAAAAATAAGGGGGACGGAAAATAACGGCGATAGGTAAATATTTTACAGCCAAGTGTTTAAATTTGTATAAACCTAAAAATATAATATTAGTATTACATTTTTACGAGACGGGTAAAAAAAATAAAAAAATATATATTCATTCCCGACCTACATGGCCCACACATGTAGACTTATACTGGTACTTATCCAAAATATTACCGAGAAAGACATTTTTCGTACACGGTTGTTTCAAAGGCGATTCAAAGTCACGAATCAAGACATGACCTGACAAGTGACAGTTATCTGTTTTCTGCCGAATTGCAGCATGGTTTTACAAAGATATTTATTTATTTTTTGTTTTTATTTGTGAACGACTTTTCTAACTGCATTTTTGCTTCGATTTACAATCTTGGCACTTTTTCTGAAAGAAAATATGACTGGAAAGGTACTTTATAGGGAACCTCATTGTTTGATTTTCCTAGGATTTTTCCCAGAAAACGTGAACAACCGGGAAATAACACGGGAAAACTGGGAAAAATGTAGGAAAAACGGGAAAATTGTTACAGTAATCAAATAATAATAATTAAAGAAAATATATAATGCCTGTTTAATTATTTTATCATATTATGATTTATGTACTATATTACATGTATTATATACATACACACACATATATATATATATATATACATATATTTATTGTTGATAAAGCATCACTATCAACTGAACTCCGCTCAGAATCGTTTTTTCGTTAGCAATGGTGTAACAACGATAGTCGCTTACAAGTATACATTAAATTACATATAACACTGGCTGCACTCGTTCCTATTATTCTTTTGTCTGTCTTTTGTTTAGTTTTACTGATACTGGGGGAAGGTGGCCCAACTGTTATATGTGAGAAGTTGGAAAGGTTGGCATAGCAATGGTTAGTCGTCAGGTATAAATTAAATTCCCGTCTATGTCCTACCTTTCCGACTTCTCGCATATAACAGTGGCCCACTTATCCCCAGTATCAGCACTTTATCAATTGATTTTAATATTTAAATATATTTTTTAACGGTCATATTATAAAAGAAGATCTCGTGCTGAGTTTGAACATTTTTTTAGAAAAAAAATGATAGACAATTTACCTTGGGTAAAAGATACCTTCTATCAATTCGTTTTATTTTATTTTTCTAATAGTTTCTAATGTTTAAGGTTTCTCATTTTAAAACTTTGTAAAATAAAAAAAAAAAAAACAAGAAGAAATTTAATATTAAGACTGATTAATTTTACTGAGTGTTGACTATTGATCTTGTAATTTTTAATTTGTGAAAAATAATAAAAACGAAATTTAATTAAATTTTGTTGTATATAATATGACTTGTTTTAAAAATATATAGGTACACTGAAGTTAAATTTAATTTATTTACTGTAAAATGCATTTAACACTCATTAAAAAACTGAATTAATTAAAAAAGAGAACGAATAACTGTTTTAATTGTTTTAACTTCCAATATCGTAGTTATTAGTACTTAAATTTGAATTAATGTGCCAATAATTATGATTTTGTTTTTTTTTCCAAAAAAGTCAAATAGATATTTTTTGATTAAGCATAGAAAAATCTTGCTTAGTGGTATTAAAATGCTACTAAAATGTCACCAGTAAAGTTTTTATTAAAATTTTAAATTGTTAGGAACCGTGTAAATCAAATATGTCTATATCTCGTCTGGTCGTCTTTTTAATGAGTTTTCTCATCAAATTTGAAAAACCGAAAAAAAAAACGGAGGAAACATAGGAAAATGTACAAAATATATTACTAAAATATAACGTTTTTTTTTTCTGTGCACAACTTTTCTACCAGAGATCTTGCTCCGATTTTTTAAGGTGAAGTAACTTTTCTAAAAAGAAATCGGTGTTGGGGGGTACTTTAGGGAGATAATTTCTCGATTTTCTCAAGAGTTTTTTCATCGAATTTGAAAAATCGAAAAAAAAAAACAGGAAAATATAAGAAATGTTGGTATTAGTTAAAATATATTACGGCCTTTTTTTTTCCCCGTAAACAACTTTTTAAACAGCAAATTTCCTACAGTCTATAATGATAGCAATAATGTTTCTAAAAGAAAATTTCATTGGGGAGACACTGTAGAAAGGTTATAATATAGTCTCTCTTAATGTATGGCATACATTGCGTTATTGACAAAGCATTACTATCAACTGAACTCCGCTCAGAATCGTTTTTTTCGAAAGCAACGGTTTATCGTTGCTTTTAGGTACACATTAAATTACTTATAACAGTGGCTGCATCCGTGCCCATTATCCTAGGACGTCATTTATAGAGTGTATTTTATGATTCTTAAGTGCGTGTTGTTTAACGCTATCGGGTTAGCTCATCGGTAATTTTCGTGAATCTTTACACGTTTTTACATACATTTTTATTGTGAGTTCTAATAATAAAGACAACAAATTAATGATATTATTCATTTTTATCGAGTGTTTTTTTTTTTTTTTTTTTTTTTTTTGAGTCCTCGTCCTTATTATGTAGCAATAGATTATGCAATAGATTTGCACTTAATGATATAATAATTTGTAAATATGATAATTGTAATTATTTGCGGTGCATTTTCCATATTAAAATATGTTCCTCGGGCGGCTTAATGTGTGCCGTGTTCGTTATTATTGATGTATCCAATGCTACCGAAAATAAATGATATTCAACAGTTTTATCTACAGCGCTATTGGCAATAAAAAAAGTAATAGGCAATAATGAACACGTTTAGCATGTTAAATGTTAACTACACAATAAACATACGATTTTCGGTATAAAACCATCCAAGGTGTATTTATTTTTGCCGAGCAGCTCTATAAAACATATACATTCCAAGTACAATGTGCAATATTATTAACAAATACCATAATAAATTCGTTCCGTGTAACATGCGTACAAACAGGGGGAGGAGTAACTATACGTTTCCTACTAGGATGCGAATTTCATAAGAACTTTTTTGCATTTATTAACCCGACCCCTCACATCGATTATCGCACGCATACGATTTGTTCTCATATCGTATCCAACTACCATTTTTTCAGTCTTCTTCTTCGCCTATTAGATTCTGATTGATGGTTTTACTAAGATGTTTATATTATTATTATTATTTTTATACTGTGCATAAAAATTCTACCGTAAATCTTGTTCAGATGTATACGCCAGGCACCATTTCTGAAAGGCAATGTCGTTCAGATGGTCCTTTTAGGCGGCTATTTTTTGATTCTCAAGCGTTTTTTATAATATAACGGAAAAACCAGAATAAAACGAAAGAAAAACGGGAAATTTACGAAAATAACGCTTTTATTATTTTTCAATTTTTTGTAATTCAGTTAAAAATATTCGTGTAGTCATACAATTCGGAAAAAAAACTTATATTTTCCTTTTCCAGACGTGGTAAAATTTTTTAAAAAATTCAAGCAATTTCTGTGTTATTTATAGATATTTTAATTTTGCGAGTTTTGTACGTAATTTTTATTCGGTAGGTACTCTGAGGTAAAATTGTTATACTAAATAGAAATGCTCGAAAATTCATCAGGAGATTCATTAAGAATCATAATTTATGGTAAAAAAGAAAAAAAAATTTGAACGAAAATCATTGAGTATAAAATCATGTAGAACAAATCTAATTTTTCAATATTTTGTTTTGAACATAATATGTATACTGTCGATTTAAGAACGACGGTGAAATCAGAATCGAGCGGACCGACTTAATTTCGAAATTATAGCTTTTTGATGTTCAGATATTATATGTTATATTAATAACTTTCTATTGTCAATTTTCAAGTGAAAACCGGGGGGGGGGAGAGTGGAGAGGGGAGATGTCTGTACCTCTTTCTAATTTTTTTTATTAAACACATATTATAATATTATTGTTATGTATTGTTATACAAATATATTGTTGACAAAGCAACACTATCAACCGGTCATGATTTAAAATAGACAGCAACTACTCGACGAACCCATAGATCCTGAGACGTAAAGTTTCCGTAAGAGTATTGCTATTACGAATTATGACTAGCGCTCTAGTGCTCTAGTGCTCTAATAGTCGAAACATTTTTCTCCTTATACCACAGCGCATATCACGAATCATTATCGATATAACGATATAGGTATTTTGATTTTGATAAAATTTGTTGAAAAAAAAAAAAATTATACCTATGTTCCATTTTTTACAGTATTTAAACAATTTGAATGTTTCCGGTGACTGGTTTATTCCACAAATTGGGGGCCAAAAGAAGACTTTATATTTTTATCAGTTTGTACTCCGTGACATACTTTTACTTTGTCAAATTCAATTTATATATTTTAAACTTAAACAACTTTCATTTATTCCAACTTCTGAACATTTAATTTGTGTACCGTTAATGTAAAATTCAGGCTGAGAATCCGCAGATGTTTATTTAATAAATAATAATAGTCCGAACAATTATTATTTATTCAAAATGTTAATATAATGTTGAGAGTATTTTAATACCTTTAAATGAAACTTTTTTTTTATTTTCTAATATTCTTCTGTCGTTAATGTTGTTTCATGTGTGAAATATGTCTTGGCCACTACAGATCCTATATTTCTTGTAATGTCACAAAACCAGTTGCTGGGAAGAGTACGGTTTTCAAAATTAATATCAAACATAGTACTCCGTATGACCGACTACCACTAAAATTTGTTCAGTATTACAATGTGATATTGTGAATGGAATAATTATATTTTCATCGAACCTCTGTGCATGTACGATTAGCTAACGGTTCTAGTTTGTCCTTTTCCGGTTCATCATCATTTCTATTTACTTTAAAATAATTGTGGCCATTTTCGATACCAATCATTGTTGTATCATTTACCTGACAAATGAATACATATAATTAATACGATATTAAAATTTATGAAATTCAATACAATATGTATAATGGTAATTTTTTTTTTTTTTTTTTTCAACCCGTTGGTGTTACGTCTTTATACATATATACCTCTAACAATATCGGTATGTTTAAAGTATTTCTCACATACCCTGGAACGCGCCTGTTTAGTGAAAGCCCCATGGATTTTGCCCAAATATCGTGGACGTTTTTGGAAATGTCAAATTTAGTTTTAGCACTATCGCAGCAACCGGGAACACGACATTTATTATTTGTTATTCGACACCGTTAAAATTAAAAAAAATAAATAAATAAACGGATAGACAATAAACTATACGTCAGTCTGTACGCGGGTATATTGTCTATTGTAATTTATTATAACACGAAATATAATAATCATTATATAATAGTATAATCTCGAAATTGGCGATTCGGTGTAAAATATGAAGAATATCGATAATGATATAAAATTGTTTGCTCTTTGGCCGCTGGAGTGCTAACTGTATTTCCCACTGTACAGAACACCCGTTAAATTTTAAATCTTAAATCACTCCGGTACAGTACAGAATAGATATACATTAAATTTCCCTTCTGCTACCTTCCCAACTACTCACCTGTATAGTGGTGAGCCACTGCATAGTGGCTGCGACCGTCCCCGTTATCCCGGGACACATTATTTTTTTTTTTTTTTTAGTCTCTACTATTTTAAAACACAGGCTCTAATATATTATATTTTATCAGTAATAACAGCAACAGGAAACGGCGAAAATAATGAATAAGTCAATTTCTGCAATATTGAAAATATTGTAATTGTTTATTATTTGTTTGCTTTTTTTTATCGGTTTTTTTTTTTACTTTTTAGATTATAATATTGAAAAGGTGTTTATATATTCCATTCGTATCTAGCGAATACCGTTGTTTGTTCTAACACCGTCACCGGTCTCATTGATTTTCAGAAATATTTGTCCTTTGACTCTTATTTAGTTATTATGTTAGGGATATCTCGATGACTTTGGATGAATTTAAACACATCTTCGCACCCGTAATATTATTGACATTGAATTAATTAAAATATAATATATTTTATATTATTATATCGTTTATTTGTACTTGATTAAAATATTATTTCGCGTCTATTTTACATACAAATAATAGGTTTTAATTTATCACTTGTTGACCAGACGCGGTTTACCGATTATTTGTTATCGCCGAGGTCGTCGGAGTGTAAATATACACTATACCGGCGAATTATGTTCGTACGGAAACCGTGAATTCCATGTAGCGGTCGTAGCATAAAATATTATGCTATTTCGATATTTGACATAGATTGGAACAAAGTTACAAAGTGAAAAAACTTCATTTATATGAAAAATGTTTAAAAAATCGTATCGCAGCGATACGATTTTCATACATGCATAAAGAACCTGTGTGAATGTAACATAATTCCGGGTTATTAAAAATTAAAAACCGTCGTTAAAAGTTGTGAGAATCGGTCGGAAAATAAGAAAATTCGAAAATTTAATCACGGAGTAAATTTTTTGATTTTTTTTTTTTCAATTTTATAGAAACTACTATAATGAACGACGGAACAATCAATTTGCAAAGATATAATAAAATAATATATTTATAGAATCAAAATTGGAAATGATTTATTTATTTTAAATTTTAGATTTTGAATGTAGTGAAAAATGTACGTGCATAGTGGATTTACCTATTGAATGATATATTTTTTTTTTGGACTTTGACTAAAATTTCTTCCAGAAATCTTGGTTCATTATCTAAGTGTAGTACCTTTTTGAAAGAAAAATTATGTCATATTAATTAGATGATAGTTTTGGGAGGTCATTTTTTGATTTTCCAAACAGTTTTCATAATATCAGGAAAACTCAAGATAAAACGTAATAAAAACGGAAAAATGTATGAAAATAATGTTTTTATTATTTTAAATTTTGTTTTTTGTTGTAATTCAGTTCAAAATGTTCGTAGAGACTTAAAATTTGGACATAGAAAACTTATATTCGCCTTTTCTTGGCGTGGTAAAACTATTAAATAATTTGTAGACATTTTAATTTTGCGAGTTTTGTATGTAATTTTCATTCGGTCATCTAACTTTTATTAACTCTTGTTATTATCATTATTTTAAATATTATTTATTTCATGTGAAAAAAAAATATATTTAACTTGTAAATTGTACTGTTTTACTGCGTTTGTACAATACATCTGCAGTCTTCCAAGCTAATACAAGTTAAAATAATGACATCAGACATAAAGATATTCAATTTTTGTTGACCAAAGCCAAATTTGTATTCGAGAACAAAACGGGTTGTTCATCCCCTCCACATGTAATTGACCCGAATACATCCCTGAGCAATATTATTAACCGAGCTCCGCTCAGAATCGATTTTTGTTGGCAATGTTTAAATTTGCTCAGGTTCAAATATAAATTACATTTCCCTCAACATTCTACCTTTCCAACTTCTCGTATTCTACGGGTAACCATCGTGCGAAGTATGTCCGTAGTTTTTTCTCGTCAATCGTTAATATTAAATTTAACTGTTCCCCCTCCGCCTCCCCATAGTCCCTCGACGTCTGGAGACGGCCTGGCCGTTGTGTCCGAATAATTCGTTATAATATTATCGTCAACATAGTTTACACGGACTACCTTTAATCGACCTACACCAAGAGATAATGAAGGAACGTTTCAACATCTATTGTCATTAACGACGAAAAATGGACATCCGAAAAAAAAAAAAAAAGCAATGACAGATGAAAAAAAACCCAAAAATAAGTTCTGCCGAATAATACATTCTAAAACGGGGGACGCCGGGCATAAAAGACGGCGGAACAAGTGTTTCCGGAAACGGAGAAACTCGGTGAAGTCTCATCGGCACCGTAATGTAAAAACGGGCGATGGGTTTACGAAGACTCCCGCACATTGCGAGACACTGCGTTGCTCGTTAAATATCGCCTCACGGATGGCAAGCACGGAGTTGATCGGCCGTGAATTGTGATTTGCGATAGCGTTATCGAAAATACGTCGGTAACCGAAATTACGGATTTTCGTTATGGCGAATCGGACACTGGCCGGAATATGTAGAATGTGTACCCGACCTGTAAACTCAATCGTTTAGAACCGTTCGGAACGCCAAAACGCGCCTATTGTTTTTACGCCGATTTCCCGTGCATAAAATCCGTTAAAACTGTGGGAAACCATTCGATCGGATCGACCGAACGTTTACGGAACAACGTGTTTTATGGTGTTTTGAACATTTGAAAAGCGGCGTCCCCCCGCAGATGACGCGAAACCCGTTTGGGAAAAACAAAAAAAAAATATTAAAAATTAACAGCGAACACTCGCGTAACACCGCGTGCGCGAACATGCCCCCGGTACGGTCAGCGGCGATCGAACGCCGCCCGAGCTTGTCCGGGAAGTGTTCGTCCCGTCGCACGGTGCCGTCCGACGACGCGCGGCCGTATAAATTATCGCGCGGAATCAATACGGTCCCGTGCGAGAGCGGCGGACCGTCCTCGCGTTCGAAACTCGCGTTACCGCGGGCGGGCACCCGACCTCGACGCGGTTTCGTTGTTATTCTCCGGCACGACAAATGCGCGTGATTGTCGCAGACAAACGCGAATGTGGCCGCGGTGTACGCTCGCGCGTGACGCAACAGTAACGGCTCTCGGCAGAGAGGCGTCCGGGAGCGATACGACGACGACGCGGCGAAAACCCCGGCCGCGCGGAAAACGACGGTTTTTTTTTTTTTTCAAACGATTATAAATAATTTCGTACACGCGTATCGCATGCGCGCGCGCGTATCGGTAAATAATAGGTTTTTTATTTTATTTCTCTCCTCCCCCCCCCGTCCGTCCGCGTGATGTCCGCCCGTTCCGCGACGGATCGCGTCCGTCTCGTTCTGTTTGATTTTCTCCCGATATCGTTCCGTCCGCGGGGGGAGGAGGAGGAGGAGGAGGAGGAAGAGGAGAAGGAGGTGTCTGTAGCGCGTGTCAGACGCCGCCGTATCGGTCACGCCGTACGGTTTACGGTATTAGAAAAAAACGAAAAAAAACCGCTGTACCATATGGCGTATACGCCGCGTGCGGCCCGTAGACCGTGATGACACACGCGGGGCCGTGAATTACGACGCGTCCACTATCCCGGTGCGCGGCGCGCCGGCGATTCCCGTGACCCCCGCGCGCCGTCGTCGTGCCGCCGCGGTCACTTTTACGTCTGTTGCCGCGCGCGCGAAATCGCCGGGACCGACGATTTCCGAACGGCCGCAATCGCGGACGGCGGCCGCGACAACGCGAGGGCCGCGACGATTGCGACGATTTACGCCCGCAGAACGGATCGACCGGGAAACGGTTCCGCGTAAATATCGCCGCGCACCGCCGGAGGTCCGTCGGAACGACGCGTCAACAACAACAACAACAACGTTGTCGTTGCTTCGTCGCCGCGCGCTCGGCGCAGAATCGGTTTTTTGCCGGCCGTCAACGTAATAACAGTAGCACAGTGTTGCGTACGCGGGTCGGTTCGACTGTACTCGTTAGGGGTCACACGCGCGGGGCGGACGTGGTGTGAGGTGGCGGGGTTTGGGGGGGTGGGGGGGTGGGGGCGGTTGTCGTATAGACTACAGACGGTTCGGCATAAAAACGTCAACGGCTCGGATAATGTAATGGACGCGAGACCGCTTTTTTCCCCGAAAAACAGTCCGGTTTATTATTTCTATTGTTATTGTTATCAGTGTAAGTGCGTCAGCCGCAGGCTCGAATTTTCGATACTACGCGCGTTGCTACGAACGGTACTCGCAACGGGGCGGAAAAAAAAACGTAAACGAAAGCCGCGGGTTTTATACGCATTTTAAAAGCCGTATCCTCAGCGGATAAATGTCACGGTGGCGCGCACGCCCCGAGGCCTGTACCGTAAAGTAAATTAAATAATTGAAAAAAAAAAAAAAATAATAATAAACAAATAGAAAATAGGGGATGCAGGACACGTCGTAATGATATTGTTTTGATTTTTTTTTCAAATACAGTGTCGCTGTAGATGTTTTATACACGGATATATTATTATTTCGTCCGGCGGGACGAAATATCAGTAAACAATTTGGTAGCATTTAACATACTGACCGAACAATGTTTACCGGGGAGTAAAAAAACGAAAAGATAAAACACCTCAGTAGCGAATTGTTTGAATGCCCAAAAAATATTTCCATTAGAGTGGCGCTGGGCGGGAATTCCGTAACTTTTGAAGTGCCGCGTGGAAAATCGAAGCGTTTCTCTCGCCGAGATAGCGAGGAGTCGACGAAACTATTAAGTTCGGAAAATGTACTGGGAATTCCGAAAAAATGTTTCGAATAGTAATAATTGTTTTTTTTATGAAAAAGTCTGAGCGTTCTTACTAACCAGAAAATTGTTATCCGGGCGTTATCCGTTGACGAGATATTCCACTTTTAAATTATGATTGGGGGAGAGTGGTGGTGCGTTATAAACACGCCGCGCCGCACAGGCGACACGCCACTACTCTCGTCCAACTCAAACTTAAAAGTAGAATATCTCATCAACGGCTCAACAGAAATAAAAAATGTCAACACTCAAATTTAATTTAACTAATACTGAATTCGGAACATAGGTTGCCGTCTGAAAATCGAAAGTATGCGAGGTGTTCGTTGCACTTCTGAAAATAAGGGTGACAAAATGTAACATGAATATAAAACTGTAGAGCAGCTTGTTTCTTAAATGTTTTAGAAAGTAAATTCCGGAAAAAGTTAATACTTCCCGAGATAATGAGTGCCTTAAGATAGGTCGGTCACCCCGTATACAATCAGAGGTGGCTGGGAATATTTCATTTTGTGGGTCGTCCCGGACAATTTTTAATTTTTAGATTTTGAGTGTACCGGAGAATGTATTGGATTTATAAAGGTGTTTATTTTTTTTATTATGTAATCGCTTTCTACTGGATAGCTTTTACCCAAACGGTCTCGCTTTCTAAAAGGAAATTTTCTCGGCGTTTATACTATGAGGTCTTTTTTTCGATTTTCTCAGGAGTTTCCTCGTCAAAAGGGAAACATTGATAAAAACGTAGGAAAACCGGGACAATCGGTACAATATTAAACAAATAATATGAAAAAAAATATATAATTTCTATTTAACTATATTTACCGTATAATGAAATATACATTGTTGGAAATGCATCAGAATTGTTTTTTCGTAAGCAATGGTTATAACAGTGGCTGCACCCGTAACCATTATCCTATTTTTGTTTGTAAACCGTATCCGTTTTGCGAGCCGTCGTGTTTGCGATAACGTCTGTTTTTCTATCTCTATTATAATATCTACCTAAGTTTTTACTACGCGCATTTCCTATGCTAACGTTTGCTAACGGAAAAACGATTCCGAACGCAGTTCAGTTGCTGTCATGCTCTGTCAACAATACATGTGTCATATTATAGTAAAATAATTAAATAGGCATTATATATTGTATCGATTTTACCGTTTTTCCCAGTTTTCCCATGTTTTTTTTCCGGTTTTTCACATTTGCCGAGAAAACACCTGGGAAAATCGAAAAATTACCTCTCTAAAATACCTATCCAGTCAGATTTCCTTTAAGAAAAAGTGCTATCATTGTAAATCGAAGCAAATGTATAGCAGGTAGAAAATTTATCTATAAAAAGAAAAATCGTAATATTATACAAATGTATTTAGTTCATGTTCCCGTTTTTCACGATTTTACCAATTTATTGGGAAACTACTGAAAAAAATCAAAAAATGAGTTATCCACAAGTTATCATAGAGATAAAATTTCCTCTCACAAAATACACTTGATCTTCATCGGTTACATCGGAGCATGATTTATGGTAGTTTTCTATCTCTAGGTACACCCTCTAAGTCAAGTCCACTATAAGTCCATAGAGTCGATATGAATATTTTTAACTAAGTTTCAACAAAAGTATTAAAATATTTATATAAAATATTTATAAAAAGCTTAAAAATGGCAAAAATGTTTCGAACATTTTACCATGTCTAGAAAAGGCAAATGTAAGTTTTCTATCCAACTTTCAAGTCATTGCGAATATTTTAAACTGAATTACAACAAATAACAAAATTGAAAATTAATAAAAGCATTATTTTCGTAAATTTCCCGTTTTTCTTACATTTTATCCTGAGATTTTATCTGAGAAAACCCAGAAAAACCAGAACCTAACCGCGGTTTTACTCAGATATTATGAAGCGGTTTCGCTTGGAAAATCAAAAAATTATATCCCAAAAGTACCATCTAGACAACATTCCCTTTCAGAAATGGTGCTACGCGTAATATATCCGAGCAAATTTGTGGTCGAATTTTTGTGTACAGGATAAAAAAAAATTTTTAAAAACAGTAGCGATTTTAGTAAAACCATTTGTTTTATTCTTCGCTACACTCAGAATCTAAAATGGTGTGTGCACGTCGGCGGGAGTTTGACATGTCTACGAATTATGAAATCAGAGTTCTAACTTATAGTTCACAAAAACGTGTGCGCTATTATTTCATGAATTAGTTTTAATGATTTTAAAATCGTATGTGGTAAAAAGCATATATGATTTTAGTTTTGTTATTTCGAAAGTTTATTGTTCATATTTAGCCAACAGTTTTATTTATTTTTTGTTATTATTAATTTTCAGTGTTTAAATATTTTTTAAATAGGCATTGTTGTCACGGAAACGCACTTTGTCGCAATCGTTTTACATCCGGATTAAACTCAAACGAGGAACGTTATTTTATATGAACAATATGAACAATTATAAACAATTATTTACGGACGTTCAGACGTTTTATAGTCGTCAAACGTTTTTGTACAGAAAATTGCTAGGAATTTCCACGGTCTTTTGGTACGGGAACCCAGCACTAATCAAACAAATTGATTCTTCGCAAAAATGTTTGCTGAAAGATCATGTTACCGTCGGATTGCAGATTATTTTATTTCGTTAAAACCGTATAACAATTTTTCAAATAAAGATAGAAAAAAAAAAAGCGTAATGTTTCATTAATTCCTAATGTTTTTTTTTTTGTCCATTTTTTCCCAAATTTTCAAATATTTTTACCTTATTTTCGTTTTTACACGATAATAATAATAAATAATTTTTCGTAATCGACGCGAATAACGAGTCGACCGTGTAACTTTATTATTTTAATATCGATATTATGCACGATTTTAATCCGGTTTTCGGTGTGGCGCGTCGTCATCGTCGCCGGCCGATCGAATTATTGCGTACGCTCGTCCGCATTTTTACCTACCATAAGACTGGCCGAATTTTCGTGTGTGTGTATATATATATATATGTTTTTTTTCTTTTTTTTTTTTCTCGTGATACGTCAGGTTAACTATATTGAGTATACGCGATCCGTCTCACAACCACCCAATAATATATCGTCTGCGTTTTTTTTTTTTTCTATTATACATAAAATATATGTATATATTCGGTGCTTTTCGTGTTCGATATTAATGTACCGACGTGCTATTATAACAGCACTATGCGTTATTAAATTTTGCGTCGCAGGTGTTTTTTTTTTTTTTCTTTTCGTATGTTTGTCACACGCTGACAGGGTGTGTTTAATCGCGTCAACGATAGAATTTGGTTTGCTTATTTTGAAATGCGCGTTGTAAAAACGTAGATAGATATAAGAAATTTAATTCAATTCGACAGAGAGAGAGAGAGAGAGAGAGAGAGACAGACAGAAAATAAAACGTCATCACAAACACTACGGCTCGCAAAACGGTTTGCGTATCTAATTAAACGTTCGTACGCGACGGTTCGCCATTTTTTCGAAAAACTTGGGCGTGGAACTCTCGGGATTCGAACGGATTATATTAGTTAAATCGAATATCGCAATAAGTCTGATAATTCCATCATCACGGCCTCGGTGTCCCGCATCCCGAAAACGGATGGTTACAAACAAACAAATTTACAAACCCGCGATGTTAAAACATTACCGTCCGTGTGTCGCAATTCACGCGCAACGACCGTTGACAGTTATTATTATTATTATACTTAATAAAATAACGTATTTATTAATCTGTTCACTGCCCCGTCTCCCGGCGGGACGCATTACTAGAGTACATCCGACAGCAAACGCCGCAAACACATACGTACAATTTTTACAATAAATAATTAAACATGTTCTGTACATTTAAATCAGGCTCATCCGACTCAGCCGAACGTAATTATCTGTAGCCGTCTACTGAAAACCGTCGCCGAACTCCAGTGTACACTCAGTGTACGCAGGGTTCGGATTTTATGGCATTCGCTAATTATCCTATGGATACGGATAATAATAACGGAACGAACTTTGTTTTAAGCGCTAGGGACTCCAAATACGAAATTTTACATTGCTATTTTTTTGCGTTTTCGAAATATTTTTGATTTTTACCGCTATTTTTCCCCCAATATGCACAATAAAATTATTTGTTTTTTTATAAATATTAGAAAAAATCTTTCATCTATATGAATCCATAAGAAAAGTATTTACATTTCCATTTCACATTACAATTTATTTTTAACAGTAGCTCTGCGTATTGTTACTCGTCCAACAGTTTACATTTATGACTTCTTTCGATTGTAATAGTTATATACTTTTAAAAAAAAAAATAAATTTTATAAATACATTAATTTTGAATTATGCGACGTTAAATTATAATTCCGATTTATTTTTATTTTAACACGATATTATATGTACTAGGTGCATTTGAATATTATGTGCCAGTCTTTACCATCGTATAGATATTATATTTTTTTTTTCCGTTAAGTGGAGTTGAAATAGTTTAAAACATTGATTCACATTCACCGGATAAATGCGCAGTGTCTGTTTGATATCATCCATATCAAAAACACTAGATTCATTTTTTTTTTTTTTATACGGCAATGGAATACCCAGACACTTAGTAAAGAATAAAGATGGACCTAGATATATAGATATTGACCGATACTTTGATATAGGTTTTTTTTTTTGGCCTATGAAAAATTCATTAATAAATTAAACTCATGGTTTACGATTCAGATTTCAAATATTGGATATCATGCAACCATCGGTTTTATATCGATAATAACAACTCGTATAAAATTACAACAACTGCTGTAATTTTGAGTTCTGTACACACAGCTGATTTTAACAATTTTCCAACAAAAAGTAAAAAGTTAAGTTTACCTAAACATTACATTAGGTTAATTACATTTTAATATTAACTTTTGTTATTTTAACTAATTTTCAATTGCTTCGATTCTACTGGACTTGTTGAGTGGACTCCTTCAAATATTTTATTCCAACAAAAAAATTTGCCCGTGTTTAAGTATTATTATCAGCCCCTTCCACCATAGAAATTGTAATGGTTCCCACGTATGGTTTATATTATTCGTTAACTTGTACACCGGCTTTGATGCATAATAATATATAAGTGAATATATCGAGGCATTAATGTCCCGTACGATAAGGTAAGTATTGACCGAAAAAAAATAATAATAAAAAATGTTTCCCCCTTTTCCGTCTCCGTCCATAGGAATAGCATAGTTTTAGCCCGTTGTTTTTTTTTTTTTTTTTTTTGTTTTTTTACGTATTTTCTCGCCCGTGAACAGATTCTCTTATTCGCTGTTTTTTTCATCCATGCGATCGCCTATTATGCAGTTAACCCATTAATGAAAAAAAATTATTATATATTTAGGAAAACAACATCTCAAAATTTCAAATCTCTAGTTCTTTGGGCCGTGCGTTGGTTGATAGTTTGCAGTTTCTTCGTTTATATATGTGTATGAATGTTTCTTCTTTTATGTGTTACGCACAACCATATTATTATTATTTATTTTAATGTGTACAAAACTCGGAAATCTCTAATTTTCGGTCAAAAACTCACGTAAACTACAACAAATAGCGATAACTGTAAAAATAAAAAAAACACACGTTTGACATTTTACACGGCTTTACAGCGACCGCTTATATACGAATAATATATTGCCGTTTATAGTTTTCTCGCGACGTTTTATATACATAATTTTTTTTTTTTTTTTACAACTAAAATTGATCACGTCTTTAATTTTATTATTTGTACGAGTTTCGGTTACTATACTTAATGGGATATTGGCATTAAACCGAGTATACCTGCGGTATGCATTTATCGGTCGAGTCGGTGACTGCAGCGGCGTGCAACTAAAATAAAATAAATCGTAGATTATTATTTTACATAATAAATAAATAATATTATAAAAATCAATAAAATGCAGGTTTGATCTGCGGGTTTTTTTTTTTTTTTTTTTGTATGCAAAGATGTTTGCAAGATTTCAACATCGATAAAAATTGCCTAATTTACGAAAAATGATAATGGAGACGGTTGTAGGTAATTTAATGTATATTTGTAAGCGACGATAAACAACAAGCTAATGAAAAAATGATTCTGAGTCTAATAGATAGATAGTGATGCTTAATCAAAAATATACAATTTTGTACATTTTTCCGTTTTTCCAACATTTTATTCCGGTTTTTCGCAGATGTTATGAAAACCACTTGGAAAATCAAAAAATTACCTCCCTCTAGTATTATGTAAATAAATTTCCTTTCAGAAAATAAGCTCTACACTTGACAAATTGGAGCAAAATTTCTGGTACAGAATTTTGCACAACAAATCGTGGGATATTTTGTGACAAATATTTTTTCCTTGTTCAGGTAAAAGAGAAAAAAAAGAAAAACATTTATTAACATATTTGACACCCAAATTTGATTTCGTGAGCCTTAAGATAACAAAATATATACCATTAGATCACGACAAAACATTCTTTAAAAATGGCAATATTATAACTGAATAAATAAATAACTATTTAACATAAAATAAAAACTTTAAAAGCTATAATTTCGAAACTTGAGTCACTTTTTCTCTTTTATTAGGAAAACTGCCGGGAATATCAAAAAATGACCTTTCTAAAGTACCACCCTAAGAAAATTGCCTTTCAGGAAAGGGACCTTTCAATGTACATTATTATCTACATCTACATCGTATACATCGGAGCAATATTTCTGGTAGAATTTTTGTTTTCAAGATAAAAAAATAAATAAATAATTGTGTAAAACCAATAATCTAAAAACTGACCCGAATTCGAAGATTTTTCTTTATAATTTCGAAACGAAAAACCAGGGATATTTATCTAATTCGATTTTGGTTTTTGTTGTTATATTAATTTGAAAATAATCGTATACAGACCTAAAATCTTAACCGGGCACACATATATATATATCTTATATATCTTGTATATCCTGTTAACCTTTTCTAGACGTGATATCGTAGATATGTTTGATCTGTTTGAATGTATGTTTTTATGTTCATACGACTTGTTTTGGCTCTATAAAAGTTTCCCCGAATAGATCATATACTAGTTATGATCACTATAGTATAATTTTCAATTTATGTTTCTCAAAACACGATTAACTGAACTTTGCTCGAAATCGGTTTTCTTTCGGTGAGCAATTTACGGTTAGAAAAAAGTAATAAAGTTAATATATCTCATTTTATGTATCTATTCTGCACTAAGAATCCACGGTGTACTATCTATAGCGAAGAAGCTATAAGACGTGTTTCTTAGAATTGAGGTTAATAAAAGAGGTATTGAACATCGACAAATAAACATAAAACAGGACTTGCTGGATGGGTGTAGTAATAATAATATATTATGAATATAAATTTTAAATTTCGATTATAATATCACATTATTAATGCTTACAGTATTTTTAAGAAAATAATTATTCGATATTATATTAGATGATAAAATTCATTTCAATGTATCATAATGTGATGAGTTATAGTTTCGAAAGGAGATACCTTATACAAGATAATTAATTAATGCAATTTTCTCTTTAAAATTAATGTCTTTTATTCTCATAATTTCTTAGTATATAATAACATTTATTTAATATGTGTATAACGGAAATTCAATACTCACTAGTCCATTATCATTTAATTACATTTGGCCATTGAATAAATGTTTTAGATACTAAATTTAGTGTCTAAATCATTGTTCTTAGTTAACAACCCAAAAGACGACGGGGGTGCCAATATGACGTTCCAGCACCCGGAAAATAAAAAGTGTTTTTCTCGGGTTTGGGAGGGGTTACGAATTCGGAAACAAAGGGTAAAAGTAATTTTGTAATTATTTGTAAATAACGGCGTTGGTTTGGTTTTAAAATTCCAAAGTGCGGGTGCCAGAATGACGGACCTATCTATAGGCCAGCTATGTTAGGAATATTACTAAATAATAGTGGCGTATTCAGAATTTCCCAATTCACAGTACCAATCAAAATAATATTAACGGGACGACGAAAGAAAAAAATGAAATGGTAAAAGAGCTCCCAATGCGACTTATTGCCTTTCATCATTATTAATAAACGATTCGAATATCGCGGCGATTTATATATAAAACACGTTACGGACGATCGTTTAAAAAAAAAAACGTTTATTCGCCGTCACCAAAGGGCGTCCACAAGGGGGGACAGAGTGGGACATAATTATATCCAAAAGTAGATATCTCAAAATCCCGAAATTCATTGTTATCGGTACTTAATCAATTCACCTAGATTGATGATACACCTAGTCGGTGTAGGTACCTACCTACACCGAAGTATACCTATACTTCGCGATAATAGAATTCCGCTAATTTATTACTAGTTTTTACAATGATTTAAATTGTTGGTTAGGTTTTCAGCCGATCATTTGTGGATATTTTTTGTGGACAGCTGTCTTTCAAATATCTAACGTGCGTGTGAGAACCGTTTATGCATGTTTACGTAGGAAAAAAAGTCAAAGAATTTATTTTGTCAGGGTAAACGTGTGTTCTTGGAGGAATTTAGAAAAAGCAAAAGAAAATCGCGATCCGTGTTCAATTAGTCGCTCACTATACGTGTACGATTTAATATCGTAATAATACGAGTAATAATACCTTAAAAAATTGTTGAACATACGCACAATACATTAATGTATTTTTAACGCGTTTGATTATTTGAATCATTTACATCATGGCGAAATACATTTGAATTACGTATCGAGTCGTAAAAACCGCGGCCGACACCCCAACCCCGTCGACTATCCCGCGGTCCCGCGTTATTACATTGATAAACGCGATAGATAATAATAATAATTGTCGTCGATTAATTATTATTATATTGGTCCGAGTCGAACGTTTAGAACCGAGTAACCGTTATTCGCATCGGTTCATTGACTGACTGCATAATAATAATGATAATATCGTTCGTATTATTACGATGATTATTATTATTATTCGTCGGAATAGTGTCGGTTCGAGGACGACCGTTTTCGTGTTCGAAAATCACGGTCACGGTACCAGGGCCCAATGTGACCCGTGCGAGATTTCGACACGGTCTCGCGCGCGTCGCGGTGGCCGGCCTCGAGACTACAGACGGGAAACATCATCGAGTGGTCCGGGACACCAGCGCCATATGCGACGATACGTTCGATACGTTCGGTACGTACACATCTATACGTACACACACACACACGACGATTATAATAATAATGATGATGACGACGAAAGAATGGACGCGTTAAAATTGTATACGGTACCGTATTCGTATGCAACGATAAACCGTTGAAAAACTATTCTGAACGGAGATCGCGTATACAAATATACAAGTGGAAAAAATTATTAGCCGTAAAAATTTTAAATAATGAAATCGTTGTGCCGTAATTCGAAAAAATCGCATTTTTCGTTTGTTTTGTTTTGGGAACAAATCTCGAATCTTTTTATTTTTCGATCGGAGCAATGTTTCTGGTAGATAAACATAAGTTGCAAAGATTCAAAATAATGAAATTGGCGTGCCGTAAATATTTGCCGTTTTACTCATAATTTTCTTTCGGGTTTTTCTCGACTGTTTCAAAAATCCCTTGAAAAATCAAAAAATTATCCCTCTAATAAACACGACCCGAAAACTTGAGGAGAGTCCCAGCAGTAACACTTAGCATTGTATAACTAATACGTTTCGGATCTACGAAAGGTTTATAAAATACTATGTGCGTAAAAAAAAAAAAAAATTAGTAGAGAAGTTCCGTCCCCTCTTCGAGAAATTCGAGCACTACCCACACCACCACCCCATAGAAAATGCTATTGATCCCGCACGTCATTTATTTCTTAAATTATATAATTTCAGTTTGTTTTATCAATTTTTAATGAGGAGAACATCCGTCAGCAGCCGCTTGATATCACGAAATTCATAAATATTATGTAATAATATCACTCATAACTGTCCTCCGTCGAAAATAAATCCCGGTTGCACTATTGATTCCCTAAT
The DNA here is from genome assembly GCA_902439185.1 of Cinara cedri. Taxonomy (NCBI): domain Eukaryota; kingdom Metazoa; phylum Arthropoda; class Insecta; order Hemiptera; family Aphididae; genus Cinara; species Cinara cedri. Next base: position 668,260 of record CABPRJ010002387.1, on the reverse strand, counting down.
CGTTATTTCCCCTACGTTATTTTATTTCTTCGCAGTGTAGCAACATAGACCAATTATGCTTCAATCAGTCGACTGCGGTATAAAAATAATTCCGGAAACAGATATATGAATTTAATTAGCGTGAAGTGATCGGTCAGGCCACTTTATCGAATAGGTTTTAATGACTGATCAATATGATTTACACCAATTTGATTTTAAAATTTGTTAATGTGTACAAATTTATATAAATATATACATAAACAAATTTAATTTAATTTTAAAAATTGATTTCGCTGATTTAATATTGTAATTCATTAGAACGTAATGAATGTATTTTGTATTCAGAATTCTTATAGTTTTACTGCATCCATCATAATGGTTAAAAAACGTGTGTAGACAAAGAGTAAGGCATATAATATGATTTTGAGTGGTAAAATATAAGTTAAATAAATTCTGGATTTAACCTCTTAAATAACAAATGAAACGGACATACTCAGCATAATGGGTATAGGTAAGAAGTTTGGAAGGTAGAGGGGAAAAACGATTCTGAGCTGAGTGGAAAGCCATCCAACTTACGATTTGAAATTACTATTTTCAAATTTTAATTTTTACCATTTATTGTGAAAACTCTTGGAGAGAACTAAAAATGACCTGCTTTTAAGTACCACCCTTGAAAAATTTCAGAAAAAGTGCTATACTTGAAAATAGGAACACAATTACTGGTAGAAAAGTTATAAAATAAAAATCATTAGAAAACCAGTACATCCGTCCAGAATCTAAAATATGGATAAAATTGAAGTGACATTTTAACATAACGTTCGTTACAATAGGTTTAATTTAGTGATTTTTAAAAAAAAGACTTTAGGCCGTTATTGTTTTTTGTAAGCACTAAAAGCTAAGATTTCGAAAATTACAGCATTTCAATACACATTTAACTTTGCTCAGATTTATCGATTTTTCGTAACGCGCAGGTTATACATTTAATATCACACGACTCGAACAGTGTAAACTTTTTTTTTTTTAAAGAAACATTTATATTTTCACTATTCAACTAACGATTATTATTTATGCATGAAAACTAAAATCGAAAAAAAAACGTCTCGTGGGATTGAATCGTCTACCTATCGCGTCTGATTGCCTGGAAAATGTCTGGAAAAGAAAAGATTTTGTCACAATAATATTGCTTTATGTTCCAGTGGAAGAGAGGAGAACGACGTCACCACTCAATTGTTAACATCTTTAAACGGAATTAGACTTAAATTACACTTTTATATTTATCGTCCTCGTTTTGCTTCTCGCATTTTACTGCCGTCACTCTGTTCAAATCTTTTATTCCAATAAAATACAATAAAAAAAAAAAAAAAAAACAATACGCTTATAAAAATCCCGAATAATATTATAACTCGGGCAGAAATGTCAGCCGCTGTCGCACATTACTGCCAAGTTATTTGAATTAACGATTTGTTTTCCGTTTCCCGTTTCGTTCTAGCGACATGTGACGTTATTACAGTAGTCTTTCTCAGCATTTAAATTTTTAAGTATACAGGTCTTCCGGAAAAGCTGGAAAATTTAAAATAACTCTCACCGAAGTGAAAATTAAGTATTCGCATGATTTTTTTTTTTTTTACTGAAAACATTCTGAATTATATGCTATCAACAGCCTAAAGTTTGCAAATATCATGTCTTAAAGTTAATGTCCATAAATACGGTGTTCATTTGATGGTACATGTTCCTGAAATCCCTCTGAGAATCGCAGAAACTTCGCTTTGTATCTGAATATTCCCGTTCTCCCGTTAGCCAGATGTGTCGTTGGTTAGGTGGTACCCGTTTCCACCAAAACGGTTTCCAGCAAATGTTTAGTGAATTTAAAAAAGAAAAAACAATTTTTTTTTTTTATTTTTAAATTGGTATTAATATATATTGATGTAGCTGATTTACTGTGTTGGTAATTTCGTTTCTGCGGTTTTGCTCTCAATGATTTTTTAGCCATCACAAAATTATTAATTTAAAGGATTATAGGTACAGTACGTCATGCACAAATACCGAACTATTTTACCGCACACAATTGCAATACACAATTTAAACTGTGGAACCTGTTTTCACTTGTTCATAAGATTTGATATAATACTAATCGATAACGTATTAAAAACATACAATAAAATCCGATAAGCGTACTATATAACATTTCGTGTGCACCTATAGTATAATATATTCATCAATAAATAGGTAAATCCGACAAGTAAGATTAAATACTTTTTATATTATACTGTGCAGTATATTTTATAACTGTAAAACAGTCTTTAATATAAACGTAGTATAAAGAATTTTTTTTGGTGGAAACGTGTTATGAGAAGGTATACATCTGGTGGAAACGACTGACGGGTTATGGTGGAAAAGGGAAAGGTTCCCTTTTGATGGAAACGTGTTACGACCTTTTTGGTTGAAAACGATTCGTTCTCGGCTTTACGCTAAGCTATTTGGTATGGAAAATTGAAAAATCGTCATAGAGTAACACCAATTGCCAATAAATCAAATCAACCGATAATTGCTAATTGCGATCACTAACATTAATCAGTATTAAAAAGTCCAATACACGGATGGAGTGTTAGTTAAAATAAATTTTAGTGTTGACATTTTTGTTTTCCGTCGAGTCATTGACGAGATACTCCACTTTTAAGTTTGAATTGAACGAGAAAAATGGTGCATTATTAACACGCCGCGCGACTCGTCACCACATTGAAACTCCACCAACTCCCTTTCGACCCGAACCGAAAAGTGGAATATCTCGTATATAATATTGTAAATAAATAATGTTGATTGACGGAATTCAAAAATGTCAACACTAAAATGTATTTTAACTAATATCCCCGGAAATGAGGGTGATAAAAAAAATAACATAAATATAAAATTGTAGAGAAACTTGTGTCTTAAATGTTCTAGAAAATAAATTCCGAAAAATGTTGATTCTTTCCGAGACAATGAGTGTACTCACTTAAACGGGTCGCCTGGTGTATACGGGATTTTTAGGTAGTAGTCTATACAGGTGAACAATACAATTTTTAATGAATTGATATTTTTTACTCACTATATCTTCTTTGTTTAGGGGGGGGGGATATTAAAAAATGTATGAGGCCCACTTAAGGTATAACGGCCCGTTTTTTTTTATGGCACACCCCGTGAAAAAATCTTGCGCACGCCAATGCCTGTATTATAATAGTTTCGATAACAGACGACAACTTGAATCCAATTGTAGCGGGAAAAACTAGTGTAAATAAAGAATAACGAGAAAATAAATCGAGGGGAAATCTATGTATGTAGTCGGCAATTTGTATTATCGCTGATAAAAAGAATTTAAAAAAAAAAAAACCATTGTAATCATTGTAATTTTCCATATTTCATCGGTCATATTATGACGGAATATCGCGCTCTATTTTAAAATTATTATACGATTGCAACAATATAATATCGAGTTGAGAGAAATAAATTGACGACCGCTCAAATGTAGTCGGAAAATAATTTAACAGTCAATAAATCTTCGTTGAAACGCCACCGACCCTTTGGTGGAGCTATTCACGTGCACAACGGACCCTTGTCCAGCCGAATGGCGACAGCTCAATCACTGCGCGGCGTGATTGAGCCTTTATTTTTCGAATATGAGCGATTGCGTATCGCATACGATTTCGATAACGGACGGACGGACGCCATCTCACGGACGCCGGTTGCGAAACGTGAGGTTTTTAAACGTTTCGGCTCTTGTTAACGGCGCGCGCGACCCGCGTGTTTTCAGTAGAAAAAAAAAATAAATAAAACTTGTGAATACGTTCCTTCGCTTTCGGGCGGGTCAATCCGGACGGTCGTGTTTTCCCGGAAGCGGTAAAAACGTTACACGGTTTTTATCTGCCGTCGCGGCATTGCAATCGCACGCCCGGCTGTGTATTGACATTTGCCCGAACCCGGGCACTGTGCGCGAATACGCGCGACAATACCGTAAACCGATAATCGAACGGTTGTTACAAATGGAACGATCGCCTCTACGGCGTACCCCGCGGTTTTCGGGCCGCCGCCCCCGCCGCCGTCGAAAATTAGAGACTAGCAATATGATAGTGCCGTGGCGTTACAGTCGCTCGAATTGTCGAGCGACTACCTATTGATACGGTCGCACGTCCCGATTAAATATCGACGTCCTATCCGGACGGCATTACCCGTCCGATTGTTACGCGTACTATTATTATTATCATTATTGTTGTTGTTGTTGTTGTCGTTGTTGTTGTTATTGGTTGGCACCGTCGAGGCGGAACCCCGACACGACGGCATAACGTCAAAGTCCGGAACGAACGCGAATAATTGTAATACGAAGGCACAAAGGTCGCCGGATGTAGCGCGGAGCCGTTATACTCCGCCGTGCGAACCTATTCGGCGGGCCGGCCGCATTTTGTTTGTCAAAACGAAAACGACAGGATCGTTACGATAACGCGATACGACAGAAAACAATTGCTATCAGAATAAACATCAATCAAACGCGATAAATTGTGTGGGACCAGCAACACCGCGCGGGGCGGCCGGTCAAATTTCGCCGGCATAACGTCCGTTGTCGTCTCTGCGTTTACTTCTTCCGGCTAAAGACCGTCCCCGGGGACCTTCGTTCTTTCGGTATACGGCCGTTTTACTCGTCCATCGAACGCGTTTGACAGAAACGGATTTTCCCCCGCCGTGTGCCCGGACATATTTCTTCGCCCGCTCCATTTCCGTTATATTTATAGTTAGCAAAATCCCGTCTTACCCTGCACTACCGGGTTTAATACTTATAAATTGCTTTTCGTTTTTGCCAAACTGACCCTCGTCAACTCTAAACCCATTTTATTTTTATTGCATTCAACTTTTTCTCGTTGCTATAAATGTGTAATTATTATATCCGATCGAAAAAAAAAAAAAAAAATTACATTTTGATCGACGAATAATAATAATATGGCGGCCGCAAAGTAATCGTGAGATTGAACATTTTAATCGACTTGAAAATTACTTTTAAGAAAACAGAGTTGTTTTATTTAAAACAAATTATAAATAATGATTGAAACGTCTGGTTTTTGTTTTAATTATTTACAGTTTGTATAAAAAAAACCGAACAATTTGGGTTGCAAATTGAACGCAATTTTTTCTTCAAAAATGTAAAATTTGCGCGAGACTCGGACAACATAACAAACACAATCTGAGAGGTGTTGTCACTTCCTACGCCGAACGATTTTCGGACGTTTCAAAAGCATCGTTTTGCCACACCAAAATTATTCAAATATGTAACGGTCTATGATTTCCCGCAACGACCGTTTGTGATAGGGTTACGCCGTTGCAGCACGATTATAGATAATTATCTATAACCACCGTGATATAACGGTAAGCCACGCGCCGCAAGCCCAGAATACCTATAATACTATAATATGCGACCACAGTAAATATTGTGCTCATTAGGTTTTATACGAAAAAGTATGAATATTTTTTGGAAAAATATTTGTTTATTTATTTTTTTATAAACAATAATATGATTAATAAAAAATGAAATCTGTCCGTCGTTTTTTCAGAACATTAAATTTTAAATCTGGCGAGTTTTTAATTTAGACTATATACTTACTTAATTACCTATAACTAGATACAAAAAAAAAAAAAAACGGGATAAAAAAAATACTATAGTATTACTATAAATAAAATAGATGAGTTGCGCAATGGAAGAATAATGTAAAATTATAAAATTAAATCTTTCCTTCTCATATGAGATCTGAGGAGATGAGGGAGTATGAACATTACTGAATACATCAAACGGTTTTGCAACACCGGAAATCTTAACTCAGTCACGGCACTGAACTCAATATTTAATATTTCCATTGAAAATAAGAGCATGTGCATTATGCATACTACCGTAAATAACTAACAAGTAAAATAGCGTAAAATTGTCGATTAAATTATTCAAAATTAAATTAGGTTACCACACGATACCACGGGATACCTACCATAATAATAAAATTAATAACGATAAATTATTAAACAAAATTAATAACTTTATAACATGGATTATGACTGTCCTTTTCAGCCTTTGCACGGTATTAAACGCAAATATACAACAACAACAAAAAAAAAAAAAAGTTTCTCCCTGCGTACCGGGGACATAATAAATGTTTTTTTTATTTCGTTACAGTTGTACTTTCCCACTCCTATCATATTTAACCCACGTACACTGCGCTGGCCGTGCCAAATTAAATGCCTATGGTAACCCCTTAACCCCATTTATGGATATATTTGGCACGAGTTTCGTTTGAAGGTGAAGTATTTTTGGCGTATGTTTGGGCCGTTTCACGTTAGTTTTCGGTTTGTGATTGGACAGGGGGGAGGGAGGAAATGCAAAAATACAAAATCCAGACTCTGCGCCGGTTCGTTAAACTCCAGAACGTCCAAACCGAAACGTCCCAGATCGAATTTCGGGTTAGTATCGTCTGAATAATGTCATTTAAAATTCTAAGTGGAGCGAAGAAGTTTACATGGTTTTAAAAAGATCTGTGCGCCACTTTTCTACCAGAAATCTTACTCCGATTTTTAAGTATAGCAACTTTCTAGACCAAAAGGGAATCAGACTAGGGAGGTATCGTAAACAGGTTATTTTTTTGATTTTCCCAGGGTTTTCCCAACAAATGGAAAAACGGAAGAAAAACGGCAAAACTTACGAAATGTAGGTATTAGTTGAAAAATATTTCGGCCTTTTTTTCTAGTTAAGAACTTTTCTACAAGCAATTTTACTTAGATTTTAAATGATAGCATTCTTTCTAAAAGGAAATCTGACCGGACAGGTACTTTAAGGAGGTAATTTTTCGATTTTCCCAAAAGTTTTCCCAGAAAATGTGAACAACCGGGACAAAACATGGGAAAGCTGGGAGTAACAGGAAAATTTAATATACATTAAACAAATATTACTAATTAAATTGTATATAATGCATATTTAATCATTTTACTATACTATACTAAATGACCATTTGTGATAAAACATCATTATCAACTGAACTTCGCTCAGAATCGTTTTTTTGTTAGCAATGGTTTATCGTTGCTTACAGGTACACATTTAATCGCCTACAACAGTGGCTGCACCCTTATTTTCTCAACGCACGTGCCGTGCAATGATATTTGTAGTCGTCCATTCCGTCTGCGTAGTATCCGAGCAATTACAGCGTGTTTTTTTTTTTTTTTTTTTTAGTCAACCTAATTCGGCTAAATCCCGCGCGAGCAAACTCCTAAAACCGTAAAACGATAAGGTAATTATTTTCGCCGCTATACGCGTCACTCACGGCGTATGGGTATAGAGAGGTTCGCTGTACAATTATTATTATGATAATGATTACTGTATGTTATGATAATAATACTCCGTAGTTTATTACGCATTGGGATTAAATTTTCGTTATCACGCCGAATTACACGACGACGACGACGGCGGGCGCGAGTGAGAGACCGTGCGGGAACTAGTTTTCGGATAGAACCTGATCTGTCCCTTTAGGCAACGTGATTTTTTCGTATGCGCTGGCTCCAGTGGCGGCGGCGGCGGCGGCGGCGGCGGCGGCGGCAGTAGCGGCGACGTCAAAAGGAAATTTAAACGAAACATAACACGATTCCACGAAAGAAAAGAAAAAAACCAAAAAAACAACGGGTGCTGCCACGTTGCCAAACGAAATATTATTATTAAATGTTTTGTTTTTTTTTTTTGTATTGTTTGCTAAACACGTGACAGCGTCCAATATTTTTACTATTATTATTATTATTATAATATATTATTATGTATAGAGTTGCATATTGAGTAGCCGCTGCTCATATACTATTATACCATTATGCATTAGCTGGTGGGCATGTACCGTGTTATATTCGTGTGTACTCCGTTTCGTGTGGTAGCGTCTCCGACACAGTGTTCGAGAGAGATGTCGGGAGAGAACGGAGAAATTGTTGTGCGCGGGTACGCAATACTGTCGACCGGATGGCGCGCCCGGCGTTTCCCTATGGGGGAGGGGGGGAGCGGGCGAAATGCATTTTGTCTCGTCCGCGCAGTCGTATGCGCAAATTTACAAAATGTACTTATCACTCGGTACATACATTTGTATTTTAGGAGTTGGTAGTTAGAGGCACAAATTTACAATGTCAATCAATATATATATATATATACGCATATAAAACACATTATGCAGGTGCATATCTATTTTTTCATACTAATATTTTAAACCTCTTATTTCATTTTTTTTTTTTTTTCATTTAAATGAAACTCGAATGTTGGCAACGGTACCGATACATTATTAAGTGTCCAGACTACAGCGAAAGACAAGAGTTATGTACACTAGGTGATGACGAATCGAATTTTTTTTCCCATCCGAAATAAAGTCTAAATTTACATTAAATTAATCATCATCTGATCAACTGCAGTTCACAAATAAGCCTGTGCCGTTTACGCGCGTACTTGCGCGCGTTCAGTCTTGAAAATATGAAATTATTAAAAATATTTATCGGGCATGCGTATTAATGTAAAATGTTTTAGTTTAAAGCGCCGTGGCCGAAAATCGCATAACTATAGATACTAATTGATACAATACGTATTTATGTGCCGATGGTTGCGTTTATAGCATAGATATCGGAATATTAATGGACTGAAATGATAGTCCGCACCGGTACCTTTTATTTTATTTTTTTTTTTTTTTTATAATATTTATGCATTATCTATTCATAATTACTGTTACTATAGTATCTATAATAAACATATTTTATGTGTACGATAGTAATTTACATGATTAAAAATTAAAACCAACGATGCGCTGTCTTTTTTTTTTTTTTGCTTTTTTTTCGAGTAAACCGAAACTGCCGAGGACTTCAAACAAATGTATAAAAAAAAAAAAAATCCACGGAGAGGATATGATACCCTCATCCCCCCCCCTCCGTGATCAAGCCACTGTTGCCGACGGTACCAGTTTCCAACCAAAACGAACTTTTCGCACTAAACTACGTGACCCGACCGTCGTCCCTAATTGCATCCCGTTTTGCCTTTTTAACCCTTCTCGAGTATCGATTGCGTGCGGGTGTGCATCCCACTGCGTACCAAACAGGAACGTTTGAAAATTTAACTAGAGATTCATATATATCATACTTTGTAAACAAAAACAAAATTGAGCATAACCTAGTTGTTTTTTTTTTTTTTTTAAGAGTTTTAATATCGAAAATCGTTAATATTACGGTCTTTCAAAATGTGTTTAAACGAATTTCGTTCCGAATCGTTTTTCCTAAACAATGTCCTCTATATCCTACCTTTCCATCTTCTCGCCTACAACAGTGGCCCACATATTGTGCGAAGTATTATATCCACGTTTTAGATTCTAAGTGAAGTGAGGAATGTATTGGTTTTACAATAGAAATTTCGCTCCGAATTCCAATGATGGTACTTTTTCTGAAAGAAAATCTGATTGGAAAGGTAGATAGGTACTTTGGATACTTTAGATAAATTCCCAAATTTTCGCCTACAACAGTGGCCCATCCACCGTGCGCAGTACGGTTGTGTCCGTCTGTTTTTTAATTTCGTGTCGTGAATATTTAAATGTGTAAACGTGATCTCCTAGGTACGTCAAATTGGAAAAATTGTTTCGTGCGTTGGCGGACTCTTGACGGAAATTGATCGCTATCGAGAGGAAAAGGCAAGGATTAATTTGGTGGAAAACAACGATTTAGAAGTCGGTGAAAGAAAAAGTGAAAAAAGATAATTTATACGAAATATCCTTTCAAAAGAAATACATTTTTGTTATATTTTTTTAGGGCCCTTTGTACGACCTGTTTTAAAACATGCTTTACGGGAAAACTCTCATACGTCATAGAGTATTCAGATTTCGATCATTATTGTTAATTTTTTTTTTTTTTTTTAACTTCACTTAAAGAAGGAAACTCCTAAAAATATTACCCTGCAATGTTACACTGCACTGTACTTCCGAAATAATTTTAAATAGTGCACGGTTAATTGCCGATAAACGCCATTCATAATAAATTAAACTACTCGGTACTCAGTTATTCGGTATAACATTACGACTGTTATTATTTTCGTGTAGTTTTTTGTTGCGGCGACCACGTTGATAATAAATATATAATAATGCGTGCGAGGAAAACCATTTTTTTTTTTCTTCTTTTTCTGTTGAAAACCTCGCATTAATGAATATTTTATGAAAATTAATATTTCAAATAATTATTAAGAAGTCGTCACAGTTGCATTCGTTGCACTATGTCTGTCTAACGAACAATACCCACACATCAAAAATAGTAAACAGTATCCGTATACAAAAAAAAAAAAAAATAACGACAATTTAATTGAAATCGGTTTTCGAGATAAAACACTTAATATTAATACAACGCGGTATTTATAAACAGCAACGTTTCGATGACAATCTAAATACGTATATTTTTACTTAAAATCAAAGGCGAGATAAACACGTTTTACATTTTTTTTTTTTTTTTATTATTAGATAACTCTATTTACTAATTCGTGTTTTTGAAAAGGCACTTTGCACCGTGGGAGGACCACTGTCGTAGGTGAGAAGTTGGGAAGGTGGATACAAAGGGGAATTTAATGTACGCCTGTAAGCAACGATAAACCATTGCTAACGAAAAACTATTCTGAGCTGAGTTCAGATATATACACGTTTTAAAAGCCGTAAAATATTTACGGTTTTCGTTAATATTTTATATTAAAATTCTTATAAAAAAAAAAAAAAAACCATAAAAATTACACGTATTGTAAATTAAACTCGACTTTTGTTGAGCACTAAGTACAACATATGATTAAATACCGGATTTATACGCATTCATTATTGTTAAATATGTATGCAAACAAGCATTCAAATAATTCAAAATATACAAAAAAAAGTTATGAAATACGCAGAACAAAATTAAAAATTGTACTACGTTTCTTTATTGTAATTCGCAATTTTGGAATGCAAATTATTAATTGATATAATTTGTCGTAAGTAAAATATTTAATATCACGCGGCACAAAATTTAATATTTAACTTATGACATATGTAGGACACATACACATTGATTTTTCCAAAAAAAAAAAAAAAAAATTGGATTTAAATGTGTTTTATTTATTAATTAATTTTAAAACATATACAGTTACAAACTGTGTTTGAACAGGGGTGAATTACCTCTTATTCTCTTCTAATAATGTTTTATACCCCGTCTAATTTTTCATAATAAACGTATAGCGTTACCCGATTTGTACACCCTTACAGACCATCCGCATGAAGCCAGGGGACACAATTTCGTGTGTGCACGGTGTAAACATCGATGATGTTGCTTTTTGGTGGTTTCAACTTTCAACCCCCCCCCCACCCGGCTATTTGTGTTCTCATATTTCAAGGTTTCACGGGAAATAACGAGTTTCAAATACCTACGGGTTTATGAAAGCAAGTGACTTGGTTAAAATGTTTGCGTGTGTGTGTGTGTGTGTGTGTATATATGTATATAAATAGAAATACTGTCAAGCACGTGCTTTTAGAAGTTTTTCGAATTTCGACCCCTCTACGCGTACACTTGCGTTACCAAAAATCCCGAGAACTACTTCACCTATTTCGGTGAAATTCTTTTTGTTAATTTCTTTATCATTGCTAGAATGGGTAATATAAGATAATATTTTTAACTCGTCTCGTTCCTCAAGAAAAATATCCGGCGGCAGTGAGTGGATGGGAACTCGAGAACTTTGGATTGGAGGTTGGGCGGATTTTGCCACGCCACTGATTATTAGTATAATAAAATATAGGTTAGGTACACATTTTTAAACACATTGGGTTATCGTGTTATACACGTAATTTGTATCAAATACGCCGTAAAATAAAATGTCTCCGGGTGTTTTTTTTTTTTACTTCATTTTTTTCATTTTTTTTTTTTTTTTTTTTTTAATATTGTATTATATTATTGTGTATACGCATTATACACTGTATACACACGACTGCGAAGCATTCAATTTTTTCGGGGTTTTTATTTTTTTTTTCTTTCTTTCTTTTTATCTTGTTCGGTACGCTCGTAACTCGGCGGCGTCTCGGTCTCGTTATTTATTTGACAAACACATACATAATATAATATTTATCGTTTATCTCGGATGTCGTTTCTTTTCCCTTTTTTTTTTTTTTTTTTTTTCGTTAATGTACGTTGTAGTTAAATAACATAATATCATCGTTACGTCTAAGAAACGTAATAACGTTATAATACCGTGTGTACATATTAACCGCATTTATAATACATAATAATATAAGGAATCCGTTTGCGGCGACACGATGACACTCCTCTCCCGCCCCTCGATAAGCACAATAATTCACGAAACACGACTATATTATATACGAGTACATGTATACGGATAGATCGATAACGACGACATGTTTTTGTAATATACTATTAGGAAATACGAGTATAATGTTATGAAATACTGCCACAGTTTAAACGGTATAAACTCGCGTAATACGCGCACAAAAATAATGGACATTTTTTTTTTCCTTTTTTTTTATTATCGAAAACGTGGATTATAATAAACTGCTATTTACTAAACCTGCACCTGTTACGCGCGCCAAAAAAGATTACAGGGTTCTTCTATAACGAGATTATACTACAGAAATGATTGGTACTTCGTTGGTAGTTGGTACCGAACCTACCTTTATAATCTCCCATGTCATAACAAGGTCAGCGTAATAACATAATGCATTGGTTGTTTAAACGCAATCGCGATTCAATAAAAACAAGACGTGTGAACATTAAAACTAAATCGAGGCGATTGGCGACGGTGTACCAAACTGTACGCATATTGTGTTTGACGGATTACAAATTTCAAAACGGATTATGATTCGTCTTTGCTATGCGATATGCGGGAAATAGAAACGCAGTTATTTTACTGGAAATCGTGAAGAAAACCAAAAACTAGAGCTGCGGGTACCAGAGACAGGGGTGATATTGTTGTAGGTGGGAAGTTGGGAACGTGGGATGTAGAAGAGAATTCAACTTATATCTGTACCCAACTAAACCGTTACTAACGAACAGCGATTCGGAACGAAGTTTATTTTGTACATTTATAGATTTTCGAGAACGCGTATGGGTACAGTCGTGCTTTAAAACCTGCGACGTAGCAGCCAATCGTCAGCCATTACAAAAAAGACGGACATATATCGCAAGATGGGTGGGCCGCTGTTGTGGGTAAGAAGTTGGGAAGGTATGGTTAATAATTGCTAACGGAAAACGATTCTGAGCGGAATAAGGTTATACATATTTTGAAAGACAATAATATTTAAGATTTTCGTCAAAATTTGATACGAAAATTCTTATGAAAATAATTCTACATTACGATAGTTTTTTTACTACAATTTACGACTTACAATAAACTCTCTGATAGATTTTTAAGTGGTTGTGTTTAGTCTAACAATTTTACCCACAGAGTACCCACTGAATAAAAATTGAGTAAAAAACTCGCGAAATTAAAACGACTAAAAAATGCTCAAAAATGGTCTTTTGTCGTTGTTATTTGTCTGAGCCCCCGATTGGCGTAAGTACTACAGCCGTTAATAGATTTACGATAATGGAGTTATCGAAATCATAAATAAAACGATTGACGGAGAATATCCAAAAACCCAGTAAAGCAAATGCGCATAAAAAAGTTCCTCGAGAATTCGAGGACTTAAAACTTACAAAATGACAGAAAAAAAAATGTATGCGGAATAGGTAGAAGTTTTACTTTTGCAATATCTGTTTCGCGAATTCTGTACTTGGAAAGCAATTATTTCAGATCGCCCGCCCTCCAAAAAAAAAAAAAAAAATGAAATGTAGGTTCATTGAAATCCGGGCCCTAATATTATATCGGTTCGTCCGTTGTAGCGCAATGCGCAATCGAATATTTACGAAACCGAATGAATATTTCGGCGGTTCGTTCGGCTGTGGTACCTGCGGAAGACACGGGTAACATAACATCGAAGACGACAATACGAAATAATATAATGAATCGAATAATAATAATAATAATAATAAAAAAATCATCGTAAAAATATATTATTATGAACTAAACGTCCGCGCTGGTTTATTACGTATATAGGAGGTAGGTATAATACTGTGCACAATAATACAAATACGCGAGAGCGTATACTTAAATTGAATTTTAATATTTTCATTATTTCGTTTCGATTGGTTTTTTTTACCCTACCGCTACCGGCTCCCCACCGCCGACGACGTCGTGATCAAATTCGCAGCCGAACAACAATGGACGCCGCGTGCGTACGCCGATCGCGTTAGCAATACGTAAATACAATAGTAACAATAATGCAGTGAATATAATAATGTTATTGTTAAATTGACATTTCACAATTATTTCGTTATCGTTTGGATAACATTATTAAAAATTATTGTACAGGGTGTTCTCCGTGGATTGCGCCGAATTTGAATGCGGCGGCGCGGGTTTATCGTTATTATTATTCCGAGGTCGGTAGATTTTGTTACTTCTATTGTTTCCCCGCCCCCCCCCCCGGTCGTCCCGATTTAACTTATTTGAAATCGTTTTTCGAATAGTAGGTATTCCGTGTCCGTTTCGCGGCGTGAATGTGAATAAAATCAAGCGTAATCAAAGGCCGGCGGCGGAAGGGATGTCTGCGAATATGTTTTCCAAACTCAAATTGACAAAATTCTTCTTTTTTTTTTTTTTCGATTCTGAGTGGAGCGAAGGAATTATGCGTTTTACTAGGGTGTTAAGAGGCGTTTTTCGATTTCTCGAAAAACACAATTACGGTTAGTAAAAATAATCCTGGTTTTCTTAATCTCACGCTGTTTTTTCACTAGAGACTATCGTATTATTTGTTCGTTCGATATTCCAATTACTTTTTTCGAAAAAAAACAAAACAAAACAAAACAAACAAACAAATGACGATAATGATAATGAAAGATTATGGTGCAAAGCCGAAACTAAGTGTATATAATTGTTTAATACAATTTTTTTTGTCTTAGTATACATTTCTTTTTTTTTTTAACTATTCATTGTCCTGTTATACACACAATAAGTGATCTGTATATAATCTCAGAGTTACAAAAAAAAAAAAAAAAAAAAATGAAATGCTTTATGTTTGTTTTTTTTTTTTTTTTAATACTTTTTTGTTTAAGAAAATCCATCATTTATTTTCGCGCAGTACACGTTCGACAGTTATTACTTTGAAACATTTTATTCGAAATTTTCAACATTCTACCCCGTAGCTTCGGTTTTCGGTTATTTTTTTTCCAAAAACGCATTATCGGTTACAAAACCGATATCTCAACAGATTATGCGGATTTCTCGCCCGGTATGGTACTCTATTTGAAAACGAAATCGTAGATTACCAACAGTTTTTCTATAAGATATATTGACCAGCAAACGTCGATACGCAGGTTTTTGTTCATTCAATGTTAAACTTGGCGAGATTAAAAAAAAAAAGAAAAAAACTACAAACATACTGATCCGTTCATGACGATTTATCGTTGCGCGCGGTAAACACAAACTGAGTTACCTATCATACCCTCCCAATTATCCATCTGCAACGGTGTTCTACGCGTGAACGGTATCAATTTTTAGATTCCCAAGAACGCCTTGTAGTATTATTTCCGTCACTGCCCGTCCGTCCGAACAGTGACTATTGAAGTTACGGTTGTCGATCCGGTCGGCATGCACGGTGGTTATTTGTCATCCGTAGCGTAATTATATTATCGCCGATTCAAATGCGAGTTTTGTGTTCGCTGTCCGATATTGAAAAATATAATTAGACGATAAAAGATATTTAATAATTTGTTTAAGCGCCGAAACGTAACAAGTCGGTTTGAAAATTTCAAAAGTTCTCCTGTAAATTATTCGAAAATGTACCGAGGTGGTTTACTCAGATTATATTCCCACGCATAAGCGTAATAACAATAACAACAACAATAATTATAGGTCAGTAAATTCGTTAAAAACCATCCGTGGAGTTATTGTTTAATGTTTTAAATATGTTTTAGTCGTGCTTTTGCAGAGAGCGCAGTGTAAATCGCCGGGCTCAAGTTGAAAACAGGTCACGTTATGCCCGCGATAATTTATTCCGCTATTCTTACTTTCCCGCAGTTGTCCTCGCCGGCCGATAAAATAGTTCAAACAAATATCATATTTTCCTTCTGTACGGCAGACCGTCCAGCCAATGAGCAATTTGCATCGACGATGCGGACTGTCAGTATTCAACCCTCATTGTATTACTCTTGTTTCTTGTTGTTTTAATATTGTAATACCAGATAATTATGTTGTACCTATTGTCGAATCATTTCCTATTATATAGTGATTGTAATACCGTAACCGCCGGGCTACCAGCCCAAACTTTCTATGAATAAAATAAAACCGGGAACTTTGCTCGGTCGCATAGCGGGCTTACCTTTTCTTTTTCTTTTTTTTTCTTTTTTTTTTGATAACGATCACTTTCACGGAACACCCTGTATATCATATGAAATCCACAGCAAAACCGCGGACCCGACGTCAACGAAGACTGTTTATTATTACAGCCGTTATCCGACATGTTCCGTCTTTCGACAATACCAGCTAATACACCTATACCTGCCTACCAAATAATAATAATAATAATAATTATTAATATTTTTATAATATTTGACTTGTCCTTTATTTTGTTATTTGCCATTATTATCTTATTATGCAGCTCGCGACGACGAAATTACGAAGTACACGAGTGTTCGGCACTCGTTTGCATTATTCATAACGTCGTCGTCGTCGTCGTCGTCGTATACGTATACGTGGGTGCGTACTGCTAAGAAATAAAAATATACAGTTTAATATACATTATTGTTATATACTTATAGGTTTAATTCTAAATCAAAAAATTACCGCGGTAGTAGTAATATTGTGTTTTTCGTCGTTTTACAATTTTTTTTTTTTTTTTCAAGGTTAGGTTCTGTTTTTCTAAGCGAAACCAGGAATGTACGTATTAGTATTGTTATAGCGCGGTTTTCGTCTGACTGCACGTGTGTACATTTTTTTTTTTTTCTGTACGTCAAAAAGGTGACACGGTGTGGCAGTGACGTATTTAGGGGGGGGGGGGGGGCTAAAGGGGGCGATCGCCTCGAGTGGCGTTTTTATAGGGGCGGCATTAGATTTTTACATAACCCGTCTTCTGTTGATGAAAATGAAAAATAATATAAATCGGTTAATATTCTAAGATTGTCACACCTGGCACCACAGCTATGGAGTATAGACAAGATCTGAAGGATTTGAAGACATAAACCCGTACGTAAATATTGCTCTAAGAATGTTGTCCCGTGTCAAACTGCTATCCAGAGGGACCGTTTAGTGCACTAAAACGAATTAAAAGTTATTTGCGGTCGAAGATGACTGCTGATGAACGACTAAACAGTATCGCCATATCAAACATCGAATCAGAAATTACAAAAAGTTTAGAGTATGATGACATAATCAATGAGTTTAATTCTTTTAAAGATCGATTTAAATTTTTAAAAATATAAATTGTAAACATTTATTGTTTTGCAATTATAGTGGATAATAACTAAACGTGTTTTATACTATTTAGTTTATTTAGTTTATTATTAGTTTGAAATCTGCTTTCTTTTTTTTACTGACTTTTGTTCTAAAAAGGATAATGATAACGGGTGATCACCGGAAAGTAAGTTCTGACTCGGTAGGTGGAAAAAGTCAACCATTTTTTTTTTTTTTTTTTATTTGGTGGGGGGACGGGTGCGTGGAAAAACATTTGCACCCGGGCGCCAAATTTCTGAATACGTCTCTGCGGGGTGTGGTGATGTAGTTCATACAAGTATTGTATACGTAATATTAAGTTTGATGACTGTTATCGAATGAAGGATATTATGTTACGAAAATACGTCAATTATATGGTCCACTTCATATTATAATATCAATTACACTCGCGGCGTTTGATATCTGCACTAATCGCGTGTAGTATGTAAAAGTCCATCATCTGGCAAATATTTACTATTACTTTTTGAATCAGAGCGAAGATCATATTTTGCCGGAAATCGTAAATATTATACGACACATCAAAACATGTATAACCGAACTTCGTTCAGAATCGTTAGCAATAGTTTAAACGACGACTAACTTCTCAACTTCTTATGTACAACAGCATAGTGGCGTGCACATCATTATTTTTTATTTAAACATAAAAAAAAAAAAAAAAAACGACACCTAATAATTTAATTTTGTTTGTTGGCGACAAATCGTCTAATCCACCACTGGGACATTTATCAATATTATGCTGTTTATTAATTTTAAAAATGACCTATGTTCTTCTGCGCTGGGATCAATAATATAGCTACAAACGCGATTATAAATTGGACCGATGCATCGTCAAATGAATCGCGGATACGGTGTGGCTCCCGAAGTCCCGACATTATTCCGTATTACCGGAAATAACGTTGTAAGACACGACTGTCGCGCTCTATTATACAGTCTGCCATGCGGAAATTACTTTTGCTTGATAATAAAAACTGTCGTAATACAATTCTAATCGACTAATTTTTTAAACGAACATTGTGTGGCGGCCGCGAGTTTTTTTTTTATCGCTTCTCGTATTATTGTATAGGACGACCGTTATATATTTTAAACTATAATATTCTACCTATATAATCACGACGGCTACTTACAAACGTAACCCATTCTAAGGTACGTCAAGGAAATTATTATAAACGGTGACGCGGTCCGGGTGTTATTCGGGCACCGCATTTCAGCGTAACCTACGCTGAAATTTCCCCTGACTACTAGACTGCCAACCTTTTTTTTTTCTCGAAATAATAATCAATTTAGGAAAGAGAAAAAAAAAACATTTAAATCATCGCGCTCAAAATTCGTATCATACAGGTAAACTTCCACCGTCCGTATAATACAGGTAATAATTACCAGGGGGAATAAATAATTCGATCGCATGTCGCGTTTTAATAAAAAATACCATCCCGGCAATTACGTGCCGGAGGTTAGTGTGTAGATACCTGCCTATACAGTCTTACACTCTTTCACATATACTATCCGTAATAATCGACGGGCGTATTATACATAATGTGGATTTGCATAGAACAGGACGGACCGCATAGCCATAACCTACAATGTAGCTTATATATATATATATACGTATATTATACAGGGTACATCAGCTACTGCTAAATATAAACCAGTTTTGTCACGGGAAGGGGGTGGTTGGGGTGGGGGTCGTGAGTCATAAAATATATTGTACAATGAATGAAGTTGGTAACTGGCTTATTATGCGTGAAAATGTACAAATTGTATAGGCGGGGTTCTATGGCGATTTTAGCGGGCCTCCATATAGGCCTCTGCTATATCGATAGTATAAAATATAATGTGTACATAAACGCTACTTTACTATCGATCGCTACTAACTTTACAAAAAAAAATATGTATTCAAATATAAATATGTGTCCTCATCCCTGTGAGTAATATAAAAAAAAAAAAAAAAACAGAATTTGATTATCTTTATTATCTCCGGAGACATTCAAGAAGTATATCTTCGCTGGTCAGTCAGCCTGTATATACATCGCGCTATCAGAACAATAGTGTTACAACTCAAAAAACTATGTGTTGAAAAAAGCAAGTTAATAATATCGAGTTTGAAAAAAATAATTTCCCTCGTAAAAATAAAAACACTTTTATTGAGTTGATACAGTAATGTTATAGATATTTCACAATACATTTTCCAATTAATGCAATAACATTTATAATTTGAAATGTTTTCATTTTGAATGAAATTAATGATTTTAATATTGGATTTTATATATTTACTGTAGAAGTAAAAAGTTATATAAACTAAAAAAAAACTTAACCAATAATTTAAAATACAAATTATTTGTATTACTAATGTTCTGATAGTGCGTCATGCATTATTTAAATGACCGCAAGAGGACTAATACTGCAGTATTTGCTGCACTTGCCATCTTTGTATTATAACAAAACTACGTTACGTGCTTATTAGAATTTAAATTGGTTAGGTTAATAAAACAAATGCGCTTTATGTTACGCACAATTTGGAATCTGAGTTAAAACAAAAGATCCAATTAAATCCCAAGTGAATTGAAAATATGAATTTAACTTGAGATAAGTCGATTCAAATTAAATATGAATTTAATTCGGGTGTCGTTCATAATGAACAAAGTTTATTTGAACAGATGAACGGATACATGAACGAGAGTACATCCCGACGTCTGAAACAACTGTAGTATACTTAAATACCCGTATAATATTACAATATAAATGAGTTTAAACTGCGACGGACAAAAAAAAAACAACAAAAATTATAAAAACTGCGATAAAACGGAAAAGGCACACGATAGCATTATAATAACTGCAACAATTCATTTTAAAACAGGATTATATTAACAATTAAGTATAAACAATTATTCTTCAATCACAATGCAAGTGCAGGTACGCATGTAGTGAATTCAACATGAATAGGGAAATATGTAATTTTAAAATATACGTCAGTTATTACGAGTCACGTCGTATTTTATACTCGTATTTTACGCACGGTGCAGGTGGTTGTCTTGTAAATTAATAATAAGTATAAAAATAGTTTAAAAGCAAATTAAAAAAAGAGCCGATACAGGTGATGGCTGTTGTTTAATATACATCTGTATACGCAACGATAAATCAATACTATCGGTTCTAAGTGAAGTTCGGTTATGTTTCGAGATGCCGGGAATTCGGACTTGAAAAAACTTACAAAAATAAATAACTACGTTGCGTTAGACGTTTTTTTTTTTTTTCTTATCACCTTGTACAACTTATGAACAACCTCGTGTTAAACATTTTGCCTGGCTCAATAGTTATTTTCGTTATATATTGAAAAATAATGTACGAAATGTCGTGGTTGTTACGGTTTTCGTCGACATTTTAACTTAAATTGTTTATAAAGAATGTTTTCTTAACGTTTTTTTTTTTTTTTTATTTCTGGTAAACAAATTGCTTACAAACACAAAAATAAATACTAACTTTTTTCCATCACCAAGTATAACTTACGATGAACGCCGTGTAAAATGTTTAAATATTTCTGCTCGGATAAAACAATTGTATCCACGTAAAACCAAATAAAAACTAAAAATACTTGAAAATATGAAACGCACATAAACAAATTAAAATTAGCACAAGGTTTTGAACATTTTTTCTTGTCTAGAAAAATCTAGCATAGCTACTCTGGCAGTATTTTACGCTTCTGTGTTTATTATTAACCAAATTACAAAAAAAAAAACATAAATCGAAAATAATGAAACAGTTAATACCGTAAGCATTTCTGTTTTTCCTAAATTTTCTCAGTGTTTATCAGTTATTAAGAAATCTATAAGCGAAATTGAAAAACGACTTCTCTATGTGTATTTTGCATAAATACCTAAACAAAACAAAAAACAAAATGTTACTCCTGAAATTTGGAGTAATATTTCCGGTAGAAATACCGAGTCAAAAAATCGAGAATAATGAAACTTTTACTACTGCAGTAAACGTTTTTCCTGTTTTAATTATTATGAAAACTATTTGAAAAATTGAAACATGACTTCCTAAATGCACTAACTAGATACGAAATGTTATAAAAATGTTCTTGAGTCATTTTTGGATTGGTGCGAGGTTTCTAGTAGAAAAGTTCTTTACAGACAGAAAAAATAGCACACATTGTAGTATAACCAATATAATATCCTCGCTGCGTCTAACGTATTCTATCTAAAGTGCCTATACTCGTATCATAAGCATGCCATTTTGGCCGGGGGTCAGCGAACTAAGAAAACTGCAAGCGTCACACAAAATCGTAGGCACAAATAGTTTAAAGATCTTTTGAATTGGAAGGGTAGCTGAATTCCACGTAATATTGACCGTGTACAATTTATGAGGACTTGATTTGAAGGGGGGGGGGAGTGGCTTATTTTTCAGGGTATTTGACCTCGACCCAACCAAAGCCTCTCCATATATTTGCGCTATTGTACAAAATCTAGCGGACGTTAGGATTTAATGTTAAAAAAAAAAAAAACCATATCTAACATATTGTTTTATTACAGTAGTATAGTATTGTTGTCGTATAGGTTACCTGGCCAATGTGAAACTTGAAATAAAATTAACAATTTCATCACTATGTTAATTGTTATGTTACGTGTTAGTTGTTTTATTTTCAAACGTTTTGCTTAGAGCAATAAGCACTTATCGCTCGGTAATTAGAAGAGCGTAAGTACCTGAAACGCGGTAACGCGCAAAATATGTACGCTTAGGAACGAATTTAGGATTAAGGAAAAATCGATTCGCCTGAGCGTCACATGGATCTAACAACTAGCCAAATGATACGGCGCTAATCAAAAAAATATCGCAGTTTGTATAATTTTTGGGTTTTCTGTTTGTCGCAGTTTGCGCATAGGTTTTTAGAAAATAAATTAAATTTTACGCAGCAAAGCCATTAAAAATTTAATCTAGTTTCCCGCACGGACCGACCGTCGTCGCGAAGACGACGGTGCGCATAAAAAATAATATTCGTTGTTTTGAAAAAAACACGTCTATGTAATCGCGGTTTTATTGAAAAAATATTTGTTTTGTAATTTTTGCGGTGGCCGTGCGATTAAAACAAAAAAAAAAAACCCGTTCGCGTGTGTTTCGGCACGTTTTTTTCCCCGCCATCATAGGCACCACACAGCTCGTACTTTATTACTTTATTATTTTCTCGCCAATATTCTTTTACCCGCCGGATCAAATATTTTTCAATATAATATTATGTATACCTAACCGAAACAGCGGAAAAAAAAAATAATAATGATAATTATAATAATAATAAAACCAGAAACACCGCCGACAAACCTGCCGCGGGGTACTATGGAACTGCGGTCCGTTCCTTCTCTTATAATATAAATAATAGTTTTTATACAACGATAGTTTCGCACCGGCGCTCACGATTAAAAATCGCGCTCCGAGTAGCTGCGTGTTAAAATATAAGTATACACGGAATTTATCGCCGTTCGAAATAATGACAGGTAGTCAGGCAACTACTATAGGCTACTAATTTTACGCACGAATTGTGTCCGCGGAATAATTTTCAATTGAAAATCATTTCCCTATAAAAATATAACAAGTAGTTATCATGAATACCGCGGCTTATCAGTCGCGGTATCAATTTTCATTAAATATTGAAATTCCCAAATAAATAAAATGATTTAATTATGTTATAACATAAGTGATATACCGGATATACCCGATATACCATAGACGTTACGGTTTCGTTAATTATCACAACATCAATTTTATAACGCGTTTAAAGTAAAAAAAAAAAAAAAAAAACCCCCGGTACATTCTTGCTACGTTCTAAATCCAATATTGACCGCCATTAGCCATTAGCATAAGTTACAGGCAATCATAATTTAGAGTTTCGTACTTATAGATAATGCAGCAGATATATCTTATGAATCTTATATGTCTGCAGAGAAATATAATGTGCGTGTTATAAACGCTATCTAACATTTATTGATATTATTATTATAGTGCGTCATTGCAACGTATAATTCAAGTCAACATTTTCAAACGGCCTCCGACTACGGTCTTTTAAATTGCATGTCACAGTCGAATTTCCAATGAATTACTTATTTTTTTCGATAAATGACTTATTCTGAAATGTTGCGTTGCCCTTTATTTTCGGCGGTGAATCGACTACGTACTTTTGATTTCCAAGTGGCAACTTGGATCTGAAAACGGATAACTGTTTAAATCCCAAAAATTAAGGGTTACAATCTAAGGACAATAATTATGTAGCATTACATTAGAACACACAACTCTAAACATTTTTTTATTAAAGTCATTTTTTTCTGAAAATAAAAGTATTTCTTGAAATATTTGACTCTGTTTGCGAAAAACAAAATTAACAACTATTTGGATAACTATAGCGAATAGTGAAATTAATAATGGCACAGAAATGCATTTGTCGTCAAGGAGAGTATAGCGGAGGGAAATAGTCGACGTTTTAAAACTTCTCCGTTCTAATCGGATGGTACGCAATGTTTAATATCAAATAGCAATAACTATAAAATACAACAATTGGAACGTTCAAATTATTTATATTATTATGTATTCCAAACGAGCATCTTTCGTGTTATCATGTTAAAGTATGCGATTCGCGCGCCAAGTATTTTAATTGTAACTTCATCTCTACACTCGTTTATAATGTCAATAGTTATATTATCAATCATATCAATATTTGATAGACATATTACATATAGTGATAAGTTGTTTATATAATATTAATTCTTAAACGGATCAGGTAGGTATCTTGACAATTTTACCACATCTGGAAAATGCTAATATTCTGCGCAGTTTGCAGTGTTCTACGATTATTTTCAATCGGATTACAAAAAAAAAAAAAAAACTGTGCTAGGATAATGAATGGGGTCGGGTGTATCCACTGTTAATTTAACGTATATCTGCTGCGCGAAAAAAACAATTCTAAGCGGAGTTCAGTTGATATTGTATTTGCATTGTCAACAATATATGTGTCATATCGTGGTAAAATAATTACATAGGTAATACACATATATTATCTTTGAAAATATTTGTTCAATATTTTACCTATTTTCCCGTTTTCCTACGGCTTTCCCATTGTCTTTTCCTTATTTATTGGGAAAACTAGTGATAAAATCAAAAACAAATTTACCTCTCCAAAATACCTTCCCAGTCAGATTTCCTTTTAGAAGAAGTGCCATCAATATAAATTGGTGCGAAATTGCTGATAAAAAAGTCGTTTACAATAAAAAAAAAAAATTGTAATATATTTTGTACATTTTTACGTTTTTCCTCGGTTTTTTTTTCTTTCGGTTTTTCGCATTTAATAAGAAAACTCCTGAGAAAATCGATAAATGACCTTCCCACACCGATTTCCTTTTATCTTTCATCTTTGTAAAACCGTAAGCTTCTTCGCTCCACCCAGAATCTAAAATAACGAAACCACAACGGTTGCCGTAGGCTTTCTCGTTTTTCCCGTATTATTAGGAAAAATCGAAAAACCGTCCGTGCCAGACGCGCCAACTAGTTGCCGAAATGCAACGAAAAAAAAGGCGGCATTTTATCGGATCAAGTTTTCGATAGACACGTCTTTAATAGACGAAAAAAATTATAAAAGTATGATAAACGCTGTGAAGACTATACGTATGGAGGAATTTAGAATTTATTATGGTCGAATAAAATATAATCGGTTTTTTTTTTTTTTTTTTTTTTAGCGGACCGCGCCCAACGGATCGTCATGACGAGTAAACATTCGAACGACAAATACGAAAACGATAATACGCGTCTACGGCACAATGATATGTATATACGTTATTATTGTGAATGGCTTTAGTAAATATTTGAACCGAGCTCGGGTATTGAAAAAAAAAAAAAAAATACATGTTACACCGGGCGTAAAGCTATTAGTAGTGCGACGCAGTCGAGCTATTTGGTTTTAACGATATTGTATTATTATTATTATTATTTTTTTTTTTTCCTATTGCAGTAGCAGTGTTTGCCTTTTGTCCGAGTTTTTTTTCCGCCCGCCCCCGCTGTATTTTAAACGGTTATTTTACAGACGCTCGAATCACAAAAATCCCATTTTAACCCATTCATCCGTTCACAAATCGTTTTTTTTTTTTTTTTTCCCCCATTTCACCCTAACCCCGGCGGCGCCGACGTTACATTTCCTTCTTTTTTTCGCTGTTTTCATTCCACTGTTCGCAATAATCTGCTCTCCGTCGCATTAATGTTCCGAGTCACGCATCATCGACCTTTATAACACCTATATCGAGTCTAATATCGTACAATATAGGTAATGCGAAACGAATTTGTACGTACCTACCAAATTTAATTTTATTTTATTTGTATTTATTTACGAAATTTACGCCCGCGTGGTCGTTCGTACAACACGAACCGACCGCCACGACACGTTAAAACAATTTTACGGAAAGTTCAATTTCATTGGAAAATATAATTGAAACTAATTTCTCTAACCCCTTCCCCCCCCCTTCTGGATTTTTAAACGCGGTGAAGCGATAAGCAAGTAGGAGAAGGAAATTACCGTATACCGAAGCGGAGTTTTACAGAAAAAGTGGTGCGAAACATGCGATGAATATGATCATAATATACAGGCGGTCCCACGATGATATACCCCTTGAATATCTCCGGATATAATAAAGATAATGAAATTCTGTTTTTTTTTTTTTTTATATATATACTACTCACAGGGACGAGGACTACAATTATTTATATTTGAATTAAATTTTTATATGATTATTAAAAAATATAACTTTATTTTATTATTTTCGGGAAATTGTAATCGCGTAACATCGGTTTTCACACGGATTAGTAGAATTTAAAACGGCTGTTGCTTAGAAACTATTAACACGGGATATAAATGCGTGACACATTAAAATTTTCAGAAAAATAGATTCTACAGAATGGTTATCTTAAAATTTACCGAAAATAACAAAATAAAGTTGTTTTTTAATTTTTTTAATTTAAAAAAAAAATTGATTTATATATCAATATGTGTCCTCAACCCTGTGAATAATATTAAAAAAAAAAAAAAACAGAATTTGTTTATCTTTATTATCTCCTGAAATATTCAAAGAGTATATTTTCGTGGAATATCCTGTGTAGTAGTGTTTGAATTGATATGGCGAAACGATTTGGTTCGGGGCGTCAGGTTTTGTGAGAAACAGAAGAATATTGAGTAGGTACATCGAATACACGCATAAAACCAAATAAAAACCTTACCAACTCGACAATTTCAAATATCTTTTAAATAACTGAAAAATTGGCCGAATGTTTCAAAAAATCGTTCCATGTCTCGAAAGAGCATATAGAATAATTTTGGTATCATGGACTGGCAATTTTCTCGAAGGATTTTCAGTGAACTTGATTTTTATTTTATTTATTTTTTTAATCGTTAAACCGTCATATTTTATCACTACAAAAAGTTATTCGCATTGTTCATCAAAATTAAATTTAGAAAATGAATGAATTTTTTTTCTCGTAAATTAAAGTATTTAATAATTATAATTGTAATAATTATAATAGTATAATTGGAGTATGCTTTCTGGTAGAAAAAGTGTTCACATAAAACAAAAATAAACATCATTGTAAAACCAATACATTCCTCATTTCACTCAGTATCTAAAATATTAAAAAATAACGTTTTAATAAAGTTGTTTAGGTAATCGTAAAATAAAAGTTCGTATTTAAAACTGTTACAAAAAGGTAATACTATTACAAGATTGTTAAAATATAATTTTTTTTTTTAATAACATTTCACAATTGTTAAATTGAAATTTTTTGAGAAAGTTACTTGTAACTTAAAAATTTTTAAATTCTTTGGATTACAACATTTATAAATTGAGTTTTGAAATCATTACTATTGATTACGATTTGGCAAATATAATCTATTTTTTACTATATTGGTACACGATTTAAGTAAGTAACTACTTACAAGTTATAGTGTTGTTACTTTCCCATAGAATTTGTAATTTACCCCACCAAGAGGCAAGTTGTTACATTTTGACTGATCACATTCAATACAAATTTGTATTACGTTTATTTCGATTCAATTTATACCAAAATGCGGTTAATAGGTAGTTCTATAAAATGGACTATTCACCTTTGTGAAAATGATAAAAATAAAAATATCAAAACTGTATCAACTAACCCGTTCTACCATACATACTTTTGTTCTTCAAATAGAGATCCCATATTTCGCACAAAGATTTGAATAAAGGATACTTTTTAAAAAAAATTTATTTTGATAAGCATAACACTAATATCACATTTGCCGAGTTATATCCGTTTAAAATTTAAACTGAAAGATTAAGAGAGGGATTTATTAAATCAATGAATTGTATATTTATTTTTAAATGATAACTCCACTAATGCTCCGCCAGTCTAAATTTTAAACGGTTATAACTCGTAAACAATAAATCTTATATTATTGGTATGCATATCGAAATTTCTGGAAAAATATACTCTATTCAAATCTGGTCCTTTGACCAGAATTTGAAAAAACAAAAGCATTCTTATCCAAGGTATGCGGAATAGGGGTGAAAAAAGTGACATCGTAATGTTACTAATGTAAGGTGTTTGTTCGCAAATCATTAATCGCTGGGTTATGTTTAAAAATTAGTATAAGTGAGTATAGGAGAGCGGATCCACCCGCAGGTGCATTTTTAAGTCGAGTTACGTAAGAACTAGAAAAGCATTCTGGAAAAGTGAAGTGAAAATAATGGAGAATAACCATAATCGCCATGTCCACCGCCGTCGAATCGGTATCAGTTAATTTACGCTAATGTATACGAGATTGGACATTGGAACTGAAATTGTAAAATATTCGTTATTGGTTCGCATCCGCCGAAGTCCGCGTTGAACATTTTATAATTAATTTGAAACCGAACAACAAATACGGTAATACTTTGACTCGCAGATAAATAAATATTTAAACGATTTATCGGAGAAGCGAATGACGGTATAATATTCGACTGTTTGTTTCGTTGTTATTATGTTAAATTTTTTTCAACAATACGGTCTGTAGCGTATACAGTTGAAAATACGAGTTAATTATCTCGTTTGGAAAAGAAAAAAAATAAACCACTTATTATTGAATCTTTGAATATAGCGTATTACAAAGTAAGCACCGAACATATTTTGCATTTTTATATTTGAAGGGTACGCGGGATAAAGAACTAAGCTAATCATTTGTTTTTTTTTTTTTTTATTCGAAAAAAAAAACCGTTCTGTAATTTTTAAATGCGATCATCATTTCGACTATCCAGTTCAAGCCCGCAACAATATAAAACGTTAAACAAAAGTGTATACCATAAATGCATCATTTCGGCTCACTCGAATGTTATTAATTGTTTGTTTTTCTACTTGTTATTGTTTTACCGCCAAATATCGGCCAGAACATTTTGATTCGTCGACCACCGAAAACCATAATAATATAGTATACGTGCGTCATGCATAATTTATGTATTTATGATCATTGCAATTGCAAAATGCTAACCGCGGGTATAGAGCTGTGAATTGTTTTAAACCGTTTACGCTCTGCTGCCTCCCTTGCGAGGTGGGTCATCTCTCTTCGTACGCAGCCACTCGAATACGAAAATTATTAGGTAAACAATAAACAATGCAGAACACCGTACTATATTATATTATGTTATAGTTATATTGAGCCGACGAGCAACGCCTGTGTTGTTTCCCAGAATATTATTCCGTTACTAAATATACTCGTCGTAATAATAATAAAAAAAATAGCTGATATTCGGGACGGGTGCGACCACTTTTTTAGATGAGTGGTTCAGAAGGTTGAACGATTTGATGTATCCCATACATCAAGTTTAATTCACACTTGTCACCGACGTCAAACCATTGCAAACGGAAATCGATTTGGAACGAAGTTCGGTTATACACGTTTTGAAAGGCCATGTTTAATTATAAAATTCTTTTTATTTTTTTTTTTTTTTTGACGACTATTAAGTATGACTTATAATGAAACTCTTGTCAAACTTTCAAACATTTCTGTTTAGTTTAGACTGTACATTTTAGCGAAAAATTCGCTAAATAAAAATATTCATAAATAGCTTAACAATTTTACTACGTCTAGAAAAAGCAAATAGAAGTTTTCTGTAAAATATTTCGCTCTTTTTTTTCCCTGTGAAAAACCTCAAAAAGCAATTTTTCCTCAATTAACAATGATAGCACTTTTTCTGAAAGGGATTTCAAGGAGATAATTTTTCGATTTTCCCGGCAAATGTGAAAAACCAAGAAAAAATATGAGAAAACCGGCAAAGACATAGGAAAAACGGGAAAATCGGTTCAATATAAACAATTATTTTAAAAAAATATTTATGCACTAAATTCCGCTGAGAATCGTTTTTCCGTTAGCAATGGTTTATCGCTGCTTACAAATTTACATTAAATTCTCTTCTGTAGTACGGTAGAAACCTTCTCAACTTCTCACCTACAATAATGGCTACACCCGTCCCCATTAATCGTTATCCTAGGGGCTAGGACTGCTTTTGTAAATTCAAAATTATGGTCCGTTTTTTATGATGAATTCAATTTATTTTGTTTAAATTCATCTTAGTTTTAAATTAGATTAAACATTATTTATGTGTACCTATTCTTAATGTTTCATAAACAAGTGTATACGGCTTACACAATTTTAAATTAGCAATCACCTGCCATCATCAGTGTTGTAGACAATGACAATGGAGCCAAAGTGGATAAACACACGAGTACAAAAAATGACACCGTAGATAATTTTATGTCGCGCCGTTAAAATCAATATAGATTTAATATTTTATAAATATCAATATTTTTAATTGATAACTGTTATCAAATAAACAACATATAACAATAATATAATATAATAATAGTATCTCGTATAATAATATAATATACATACGGTAAATTTATAGTATACAATACAACAATTAAATTTAAATTTCACTTCATGTTATTATAACAGGTATGTACATTCGCGGAGTGCTGTTTCACTGACCACCACAATACTTGTAAATTAAATATCCATAAATAAATAAATGTTTATCGGTAACTTGTTGAACGTAAATTTTTTTTTAAGACAAACCAAATGTATTGAAAAAAATAAAGGCAGACACGTGCGAAGTAGGCGAGTAGTTGGGAATGCAGAGGGGAAATTTAATGCACATGCAGCGATAAACCATTGCTAACGAAAACACGATTCTCAGAGAAGTTCAGTTGATAGTGACGATGAAAGCATCATCAACAATGTTTTTTATGCCATACTATGGTAAAATAACGCATGATAATATCATCATAATAATGTGTATCACACGTGAGTGTGGTCTGCAGATTTAAAACGTTGAATGTGTTAAAGTGATCGATTGCTCTCAGAGGTAATCTCTTTCGATGCTCAGGCAAAATTTATTGAACATATTATTATTTTAATCGTAAACGGAGCGCGATGGTGTAATTAATATTTAATATACACCGTAGCATATCGTATGTGATCACCAACTTATTTTCCGCAGTCCTATACGCGGCCGATATGTCATAGTCATAATTATTTACGAGTATACTACTGCGAGCAGTACATTTTAAACTTTGAATGTACGTTTAAAAGTTTTCGGCCTTTGTTTATACGGTATAATAATAGGTATTATGCGCCGCGTAGGTACAAAACTTAAGTCCTTTCTCGAAGTTCGACGATCTATTCCCGAGACATTGTAGTATTACAGGTAGGTATATAATTTCTCGTTTGTATATGCAACGAGTTGGTTTTAATAATTCAAAATGTGTACGTTGTTGCTCGTGTAAATATATTATATTTAATACTCACGCCCTTCGAATTATTGTCATGATATTATAATATTTTTGTTAGTTTTTCAATTTTGGGACTGGTTTACATGCTGGAGTATAATTTCTCCATGCGCTTTTATTATATCTTTTTCTATAACAGCAAGTAACTCGGGCGTCTTATTTTGTTTCTTTTTTTAATTAAGGACATGAACTTTGTCGTATGCCGTGCGTGTGTCCTCTGCCATCATCTTCTCGTAGAACCGTTTCGCACAAGTTGCCGACAATCGAGTTTCTGGCAACTGAAGTTTCATTGTGTTGACTTTCCATCAACAACAGCCGCTGAATGGTCGACGAACCCTTTAGTTGCCCAGACTGTTCGGCGACCGTCCACATAATTTAATTAGTAACTTCCGCACGAATAGTTTTTTATGGCCAACACGCGTTCCATCACGGTTTTTACCAAGGTTTATAATAGTGTAGATAGGATGTGCCGCCTCTCTTCTCCGTCTTCTATTATTTTTAATAGTTTCGATTTATATGCACAATATTATCATATTCATAAAGTATCGACAATCCGTCCACCTCGAATTCACTTGCGTAACGTATTTTTAATTCGGTAAGCCATTATTCCGAAGCCCGTAATATTGCAATATTGTATTGATTCAATCGATATTTTCCTCGATTTCTTACGAAAAAGATTAGAAATTCACGTTTTCACCAAAAACAAAAAAAAACCACATATTGTTTTGCTGTACCGTATTAAACAGATAATATAATTCGCACGACGGCGGCGAGCAATTACAGGAAATACACAGGAAACCCACACGGTTGAAGAAATATTTTCTCTCTTTGGTTTTCTATACAATACTACAATATGTCCGAGTCTCTAGATCGATCCTCTGACTTCAGCAGACATCCCCGCCTCGTCTACCAAACACCGGCTCTGAATTTAATAATAACTTTATGCGTGCGTTTCCTTCAGCTAAAGTTTTCGGCAGGTTTATTACATTTATATATAGCTGCGGTTTACATCGCGTACAATACAATCAATAAACGACATTATAATAATGACGTTATATTCTGCGAACCGTTGAGTAAGTATAATATTTACCATCTGCAGACCGCTGCAGTATCTGCGTTTGATCACTTGACCCATATTTTCTGTATACATAAAAATACATACGCGCTAGGAATCGGTGTTTCTGCATAATAATTCCCGTATAGCTAAAAACTGCACTTTTTAATAATTCGTTGTGTTTACTGTTTACCATCAATACGATACCACCAACTACAATGTACAATATTACAATAAACTGAACTTGGTTGAAACTCACGAAGCTGTAAACTATCGTTCTGTTTTCTTCCTGGTCTTATGTATAAGTACTGGGTGCCTGGTAAGTGGATTAAATCGGGTTTTCGTTGTTTATGTGCCGAGTTAAATTAACCGAATTACATATAAATACAAACTTAGTTTAAACCAAAATAACGATAAGTGCACTGTTGCAGGCGAGAAGTTAGAAAGGTAGAGAGGAAATTTAATGTTTATCAACGATTAATCATTGCTAACGAAAACCGATTCTGGGCGGAGTTCGATATACATGTTTCGAAAGGCCGTAATATTTACGACTTTTGTCGAAATTTGATATAAAAACTCTTATAAAAAAAAATTTTACCCGGTCTTAGAAACCAGGTTCACGCATTATTCGAATTCAAGATTTCGGGTTTGACGAGGTTTCAAGCATAATTCACATTCTAGGTTCAGAGTTTATCCAGGTTTCAAGGATTATTCAAGCGGAACTTGAATAATTTTGATTATTTTCCGGTTTTCGTGATTTTTAAAACCGAGTAAAATCCCCGCTGAATCATTAGATATAATTTCGAATTTGAATTATTCGTAGCAAAATCCCGTGTAATACTTCATGCGTTAGGTGCACGGTTTTTTACTATAAACCGTATTGTATAGTCGACGTACAAATGAGATGTGGTCAAACGAATGTATCATTTATTCGAGTATAAGCATTGTGCCATGTTATATTTTATTGTGCATAAATTACTACAGACTGCTGTCGTCATCCGTCGCCCAACTGTTCGGTTAACAATTGTTAAAGTATAATATTATTGTAGGCTTTTAACGACGAGGATCAAAAATCGGCCGAGATCTTCAATGATTGCATACGTTTCGAAAAAAAAAAAACATATTTGACAAAAGAAATATTAAAAGATATTTTATTTTATTTATTTTGACGTATATTATCTTGTTCAAATAATAAAAAAAAAAAAAAAAAAATGCGTTTTCAGAAAAACAATCTACAACCGAATAGGGTCTCTACCACTGAGAATATTATACTCGCAGTTATGTGATAAACAGTTGCGATCAGAGAGAATCGTCTTCTATCACCCCAAGGATTATGAACAAAAGTTTACCTCGCTACCTTTTACTTGCGCAACTATTGGACGAGGGGGTGCTTGCCTTATTCTTTAGATGCTGAAGAACACGTCATGGTCAATTTAACCAAACGATATGACGATAATATAGACCATAATTTGATAGAATGCTAAGAACAATGCAATATTGTAAAGTAACAACTGTCACAAACCATTATCGAAGTTTCGTCCAAGATATACTACGGATTATAAAGATGCAGCGAAACTTTTTAAAATGTCATATATGGTTGCTATAGTGACAACAGCTTCCGCAGAGTAAATGTGTTTAAATTTATTACTGTGAAAGTGTGAAATATGAAAAGTACATTAACAATTAATTTAGTCTTGTTCAGTAATTTTATTGCTTGTATATATTTCGATTTAATTAAAAGCGACGAACCACCATGCCTCGGGATTGAATTTTTGATTATGGTACTGGTGAAAAAATCCGCTCAGAATCGCTTTTCGTTTGCGATGATTAATCGTTACGTACAGATATAAATCAAATTCTCCTCAATATTCTACGTTCCCGATTTCCATGTCCGTCCGTTTTTTAAAATAAATATATAACAAACAAAAAACAAAAAAAAAAAAACAAAAAAATGTGCATTAAATACAGATTGTATCGTACCTATTATTGCGTGTCTTATTTTTGACATTTAAACTATGAACACGTTTTAAAAAATCGCCCGCAAACTAAAATTATCGGCCACGCCACTGAACGCTGACCGTATCTATGATGATAACAATGTGTGTAGAGCAGTGTCGGGCGGAGTAATGTTTAAACGGCAATTTCGGAAATTTCCGCGAGACAAATTGCCGTACGGCAAATAATAATAATAAAACGGTACAAACCGGACCGACAAAATAGTATTAGAAATATACAGCATAGGTGTACCTACACATTTACGAAAATAATTATTATTATCGTGTGCGCGGCGCCGGAAATTATGAAGTACCTACGTTATTACACCGCCCACAAAACGATATGCGCACGATTGCCGTAAATTACACGCGGTAGAAAAAAAACCGGACGTATTTCGCACTGCGGCCCGGTCGGGCCACTTTTGTGGGTCGGAAATCGGTGTAATTGCAGGTGTAAGATCTATGATTCGGCTTGTTATAATGTTATACCGCGAAAGTGACGATAAATCACTTAACCTATGGCGGAAAATAAAAAAAAACCTATTATACGAGTGACACTGTACGGTCATCGTGTCTTATAGATTCTGAGTGGAACGAACATGGCTGGCTTATGGTGATTTTACAAAGATGTTTATTTTTTTTATAATTTTTTATTTGTGCGCAACTTTTCTACCAGAATTATTACCCCGGTTTACAATAATAGCACTTTTTCTAAAAGGAAATCTAAATGGAGGGGTACTTTAGAGAGGTAATTTTATGATTTTCTCGGGAGTTTTCTCAATATATTAAAAAAATCGGAAAAACGGAAGAATACCTAGTTTTCCATTTTAAATGGATACAATATTAAACAAATATTAAAGAATTAATTTTTCCACGGCGCTTCCCCTCTAAAAAAATGTCAAAAGTCCAACATTCAAGGGTAGCTGCAGCGCAGGTGGACCATGGGACTGGTCTGTCTTAATACCGACCGGTTGGCCGGTGACCACTGAACAAAGAGGACGCGAAGAAATTCCAAAAGGTAATCTCCCTTACGCGAGGATCGAAAATCCCATCACTGACGAACCCACTCGACGGCTTTTCGACGGAGGTTCGCGGATCGAAATCGGGTTAACACACGAACAATCCGAAGTATTTGGTCAACAAGTATACAAATATATTTGGAAATCGGAAAACATATAATTACATTTTGTAATTATTAAATAATAGCTAATGGCGGTGAAAATTCGTACGGATCACATCGGCGTTTTTCGGGCTTTAATAATACCGACCGTCGGGAAAAATTCTTGGGTAAAATTCATTCGTGCGATTTGCTCGCATAATGTATTTCACAGTTTGGCATTTTGTTCTCCAAGCTATAGATAAGTTCGGAGTCGTTATTGATTCTTAAATTTTTCAATTCCAATAGCTTTAATGAGCTATAATCAATTTGCAAAATAAAAAAAAAAAAAAAAATAAAAAACAAACAATTCATTAGACGTGCGTTGTCGATTTTACCGGAACGAAAATTCATTCGTTAATATTCTTATAGGTCTTACTGTAGATGTTGCAATTTCAGTATTCCTTCTCGGGTAACGTTGACACAACCGTCGATTTCTAAACGTTTCAAATTGGATCTTAAGATCAAAAGTTCGTTTAACGCTTCGTTAGTAATCGTATTGCACTGGACAAACGAGACGTCGGAAATTTCGGTACAGTCTTCTGTACAATTTCAAAACAATCGTATACGTTATAGAAAATTCGTTATTTTTTTTCGCGAGAAGATGAAATGGAGATTTTTATAACAATAATGTTTTGACCGGGCGATTAGTAAAGATACGTACGGAAATGACGGAACCCTACATGCGATATAGAAGCCTCTCTTCCGGCGTACACTTGTTCGATTTTGAACTGTTCGAGGAAACCGCATTGCGTATGCGGCAAGCAATCGTAATGACTTACGAACTCTTTACAACCTTTCCAACGGACTTGGGCGCCGTTTTTCATTAACCATTCGGCGCACGCCATGTTAGGACCGATTTCTTTGATACGGTCGTCGTCGTACCTATAATTTTATAACAGAATTACACACGGAATAAAATATCTGATTTACACGGTTGTTACTACTTTAGTAACAATATACAGCAGTGTTCCTCAAACGTTTTTGTAACGGGATCCCATAAATTTAATGTAAATTTGTCAAAGCACCCTTGATCAAAATCAACTATTGTTAATATTAGTTATTTTTTCCTAATTATGTACTCAACTTACATCAAAAAATATTATCTAATTGTTTTAAATTTCATAAAAAAAAAAAACCCCCGGAACAAAAATCATATATTTTCAATGTGATCTATTATTCATCAGAAGACTGTTCAATAATCGAATCATTAAAATTTAAAAATTTTTCACTCGCTACGTTTAGAATCTAAGAATAAAGAAATATTTCATGAAATGTTCAACGTTCAACCACTGAAGACACGATACAGTGCAATAGTCTCTACTTGGGGAAATACGAAAAAAAAAAAAAACATCTAATGATTCAATATAAAACGGATATATTTTATTTAAATATTTGAATGCCCTCCTGGACGTATCTACGGTTTCCCTGCAAGAGAGTTCGCTGTTTTTTAGTGTAGACTTTTTTTGAACGCAAATTGTCTAGATTATATTTTAAAGGTCATTTTCTAGATAAAAGCACTCAAGTGGGATAAAACGTAGGAAAACGTACTATTTCAAAAACTTAAAAAAAAAAAAAAACGGTAAATCTGATAGGTGTTATACGTATCGAAATTTCTACAAAAATATTCTCTACTATTTGAATCAGCCATTGAAGTAGTGAGAGGGAGTGATTTTTATTTAAAAACCAAAGTGGATACTCATTTCAGGTATAAGGAGTATGGGTAAAATTGGAAATAGTGTTTAACTGAAACTCAATCGATTCAACAATGATTAAAAAAAAGAAATGAAATTCACTTAAAAACCACCGAGAAAATCGCTCGTTCGTGATAAAAGAATCACTCCGTATAAAACTAAGTTAATTAAATCATAATAACAAAAAAAAAAAAAACAAAACACTTGCACGTTGAACGAATCTTCGATCCACTGCCATAAACTTCGGTTACACTTTCCGAACGGGTTTTTCGATAAACCGGAACGCAATGCTTTTATCATATTGATACAGCACGATTATATCAACAAAAACATTAACATATATAATGATTCGGTAAGACAGAATGTACTGTATTACGTTTTATTTCTCTTCGTCGCGAAACACAAGCGCAATACTATAGCAACGTGGCATTTATAATGGTCAAGGTTTTATTTTTTTTTACGGTTTATCTACTTTATTTGATAAGACTTATTGACTAATTTACCAACCAATATCCATTTAAGGGATAAAGGTATGACCGTTATTACTAATATGACGTTTTAGACCGAAAAGCCAGATAAAACCGTAGGAATTTATTGTGTTTGACGGAATTTAATTTTGAAAACGTATTACTGCTCGTTAGGTTCTTAACTAGGAACGTTGGAATTGTTTTTTTTTTTTTTTTTTTTTTTTTTTTTTTCTTAATTTTAATTCCCTATCACGTAAGTAAAAGGCAAAATACTTCAAGTTAATTTCTGAACAAATTTAAAAATGCAATTACATTTTCTTCGATTTTCGTTAAATAAAAATTTAATTTCTTTTTCCAGCATATCTGAAAAAAAAAAAAACCCCAAAGAATCATAATCCATTTTCATAATTGAAATTCATCAAAAATAATTTCTACAGTTTTTTCTGGGTTTAAGGACTAAATCCACTAATATATACACCGTCATCCGTCACTAATCAATCCCTTGTAATAATAAATTGTACATTAAAAAATATTCTATGAAACCATGTGGTTCAATTGTTTTGCTTGGTTTTATAATATTTTTTCCCGAATTCCGAACGAACCGGTGGAATATACGACAACTATGGCGTATTGGTTTTATTTGTTTTATCCGTAACTTTTCTACCAGCCATTTGGCTTCAATCAAAACTTTCATTTGTGGTGGTCATTTTTTGATTTTCCTTGCATTTTCATGAATAAACGGGAGGGGGGGGAGGAAATAGAAATCCTCACTTTCGACTAACCTATTAAAACAGCGGGTAAACCCTTCTATCAACAAAATCTTCATCGCTTAAATTGTGTCTCCCTAAAAGCGTTCTCACTACGAATTCTTTCTCAATCGCCTAATTAACTAAACACGTCTGTTTACGACATCCGTGTACGGTCCACATTAGTCTTTCGTTTAACGATCTTTCTAACAACTGTACTATACCGGGTCCCTGGAAATCAATTGCAAGTTCGTCGTCACGCGCGATTTCCTCCGGTCGGCGGTTTCGACGTGAAATCACTAGTCGTCGCAGCTAGTGCGATCGCCGCTAAAACTTAAACGCGCAATATTCGTACGTTCGTTTTTTGCCCGCGATTCAATCAGTTACCGCTCGCGATGTTTGTTATCTCGCATGAAACTATACATCGCCGCGGTATTACCGCGGCGTGATTAGCATAATCGTCTGTTTCGTACGGTAGTCCGAACCCCGCGCCCGGAAAATCGATTTGCGTTGTCCGGGGCCGCGGGACGGCCGGACACTGGAGTGCGGACCGCCGCCGGACGGCCGACCGACGAACCGAGCGGGGCGGGCAATACTCGTTATTGACAACGGCGACAACCGTCCGCTGGGGCGCCCGTAAATCGCGTGCACGCGCCCGCGTTACACTCGATTGCGAATTACCGTGCGGCGGACCGCGGTACGCGCTGCGAAACGGACGGTCCGCGGTCGCCGTGAGTCGCACGCGCGGGAACACGGAATTTCGGTTCGGCCGGCGAAAATCGCCGTTGCACCGTCAGCGGGGGAAACGCGTCCGCGGGTTCCGCGGCGTGCGCGGCGCCCGACATTGTGATGCGATGCGCGATTCGAACGGCCGACTTGCCGGGGACACGTCACGCGACGCTGGCATTGTTGTCGCGGCGAACACTACCCGATCGAAAATTGACAAAAAAAATAATCGCGAGACGACCACCCCGCAGTCCCGGACAGTGGCGAATATAGGAAATTTTTTTTGTTTTTCGGAAAGGGGGGGCCAAAATCTTTCGTATCGGTTTTGTACAATAAACGCTAAATATAAAAAAAAAGAGATGAGACCCGATCGAGTATCAACAAAGGCGCCCGGAGGTGGAAATTCAGAGGGGGGGGGGAGGAACAGAACGAATTTTTGCTAATAATCAAACATTTTTATCGTATATGTATTGTGACGCGTATTTTCAAAAACTGTTCAAGTTATTATTACATAACACACGATTTTACGCTTATAGCAACTGATCGAACGCAAATTGTAATTTTATTTTATTTTTCCCAAATGCATCGTCGGCTTTACTCGTTCTGCTAAATTAATTTCTTCAGCATTTTTCCTGTGTAAACGTGACGTGCATAAACGACATTATCACGCATTAGATAACCGCAAGCAGCCGTCCGCAAAAAATGTCCACGGTGGTTGGTGCCAACTTCAAATCGTTGGGCATAAACCATTGCGTGTTGTGATAATTAATTGGCGGAATTCCATTATCACGAAATATACCTACCGACAAGGTACCGATAATGAATTTCGGGATTTTTAAATATTGAATTCGGTTATAATTACGAGTATGTTAACTCGCTGGAAAACTGTGAAGGAGTCGCCCTCCCTCCCCTCCCCCCCGTCCCCTTGTGTGCGCCCGACATTATCGACTGTACGTAACAATCGGTCTGACCGCAATTTATTTGATTGTTTATAATCACAATTGACTCATATACTGTTACAACTACAAATATAACTGTCAAGGGTCCCAGAGTCGAACCGTTAGCAAAACACTCGTCGGACATACTCGTAGGTACTGCCGGACTCGACAGTACCTAAGTTATGTAATACACGGGATTCTACGACCTTATAGAACTTGGCGGGCATGAAAAACTACGGATTTGAGCATTCGACACCGTAATAATACACATAATATCGGTCGATTCCGGTCACAATAATATACCCGGACACGTTTCACACGTCACACCCGTCCCAATATAAATACACGGGTAAGGTCGAATATTGCACGTAATATTGCACAGTCGAATTACACTCGGATGAAAAACAGGCAACGGCCGAACTGCGGTCGAGTCGAAAAAGGTGTTTTTACAAAAACGTGTGAACAAATAAACTTAATTTAAAGTTTTGAGAACGTCCACGTGGCTTTCCCCATTTGTACGATTTAATCATTGCAGGCGTGGTTACAAATTAACGCGTTTTTACGTTTCAATCAACAATAGTAATAATTAAGTTCAGAAAAAAAAAAAAAAACGTTTTTTTTAACTGCTTAGGTATAAAAAACAAAACCGATTTTCAACCATTCTCGACAATTGAAATCGTTGTCGGTCCCAAGCCAGTGAACGGAAGGGAAATGGAAGGGAGGAAGGAGGGAAATTCGACCGTCCCGCGTTGTATAAGGACGGTGCCGGTGTTGCGGGCTTACCGACTCGGCGCTTTTCACCGGGAACAGCTGTTGTTGGAACACTAGTGTTTGACCGGAGCATCGTACGGGGCGTTAAACACACGAAACACGATCGTAGACAACCGCAGTCAACGAACGGTTTGAACGGTGCATTCCGAATTTTCCCCGAAACTGTCGGCTGTTCGCCCCCTACCGTGTCTGTTAAACGCGCCCGGAAATAGATTATTTTCGGACATTTCTAACGGCTCCTTCCCGGAGTCCGGGGCAAATGAGCTCACGCCATCGGGAACAAAGAACGGCTTTGTAGACAGGTTGAAATAATGAAGGCCGAGTGTAATGTTACTGTACCTGCGCACTCAATCGTGTACGTTGCGAGAGGAGGGCGATTTTTAGTTTTCCCCGCCGGAATTACGTTAGGGTGGTTACTTTTCGCGTACGCACGGCGTGAGTATTAATAATAATGTCCACCCCTATTACATATTTTATTATGATCGAATTTCATCGTTTTTTTTCCCCCCGTTTTGAAATGATCAACTGCTGTAGTGTTTCGTTACAATGTCGTTGCAGTATTCGGGCGTTTTTTGTATTCGCAACGTTTTATACGATAGGCGGAGGAAAGTCCGACTCTAGTGGCGGGAACTGTTCCGATCCGTACGGGTTTTTTTTTTTTTTTTTCTTTTCTGTCTACCGTTGCGTTTCGTTTAATTTCACGTTTAATACGACGACCGGTCAACGTACATAAGAAGTTTCTAGTGCCCGTGTTATTATTATTATTATTATAAAACACGCGAGGCCCGAGAGAGAGAGAGAGAGAGAGAGATTGCGTGCGCGTGTGTGCGTGAGACGCGCGAGAAGGAGTGAGGAATAGAAGAGGAAAAAAAAAAAGCACTCGTACGGGCAATCCGAATTCAGCGTTTACACCGCGGTGGTGGGAGAATGAAAAAAAAAAAAAAACCGAAAACCGACGGAACAAAAAAAAATAATACGTATACGTGTACAGCGATAGAGGGATAGAGCGAGAGAGAGAGAGAGAGTGTGAGAGAGAGAGACAGAGAGAGCGAGTGACGGCCGGACCGAGAACCGACGCTGTCGTCGGCGCTGCTGCCGCGCCGTGCAGTCGTAGCGCGCGGCGTTTACGGCCGCCAAAATAAACATAATTCAACGGTTCCGAGCGCGGGCCTGGATCGCGTCCGGCAATCGTATAATGGTAATGGTAATAACCGCGCACCGGTAATAATAGCAGTCGCCGTTTGACAAGCGCGGCGGGCACCTCGGGTCCCGGAGGCGGCCCGCCCGGCCGTGCGGGCCGTGCCCGCGCGCGTTATAGCGTACGCGCGGCTACGTGCGCGCCGGATACCCCGCAGACAGCAATAGTAATAACAATAATTATTGTACCCGGTCCGCGCGCACGCGTGTACGTGTATGCCTCTGACGCTATTTTTTTTTAGTTTTTTTTTTCGGTTTTTCCCCCCCGTTTCTCCTACGTTCGCGCGCCCGCGTCTAATACCGTCTCACACCGTGCCGCGGTAACGCGACCCGAACGCAATACCGTAACGTCACGATATTTAGGCCGGGGGGTCGCGTGAAAACCCGTCCGCGAACGGTCCGGCGTCGACGCGACCGTGCCGGGCGATTGGTTCGAGCCGCGAGGGGGTGGGGGCGAAGGAGGGGGGCACGTTCGCACAGTCTCGGGAATGTATTGATTTATTTTTATTTTTTATTATTATTTTTTTTTTTTTTCCGGAATTCGATTTCCAGAACGCTCGATAAACAAGCCGTTCCGCAATTTTATGTTTACGTAATTTTTCGTCGCCCTTATTTTCGGGGGGTAGGTGATGGGGGGGTGGGGTGGTGGTGGTGGTGGTGGCGGTGAAACCGCTGCCTAGATTTCGATGTTCTAACGGCGACCCATGTTGGACATTTCGAAAAAACGGGCGGAGCGCCAGTCGAAATGCATTCGAGCGTTGACATTTTTCAATTTCGTCAAGCCGTTGACGGGGACATTCCGCATTTAATTTCACATCGGACGGGAGTAGTGGCGAATTAATAACGCGTCGCGCGGACCGCGTACCGCCACGCAAATGACACCACACCGCTCAGCCCCAAACCGACACTTAAAATTGGAATATCCCGTCAACGGTCCGACAGAAATATAAACGCTGTCGACGGTCGGATTTATTTCAACTGACACTCCGCCCGTTTAACGGAGTTTACAAAATAGGTGGTTTTACCACCGGAAACGTGGGTGACGAAAAATAACATAATCATAAAATTGCAGTGCTGGTTGTTTCACAAATGTACCGGAAAGCAAATTCCGTAAAAAGTTAATACTTTCCGAGATAATGAGTGT
This sequence comes from Cinara cedri, assembly GCA_902439185.1. Taxonomy (NCBI): domain Eukaryota; kingdom Metazoa; phylum Arthropoda; class Insecta; order Hemiptera; family Aphididae; genus Cinara; species Cinara cedri. Next base: position 625,010 of record CABPRJ010002387.1, on the reverse strand, counting down.
GCCCGCATATACGAATCACCCGGTGCATACGCAGGTTCTGTAAAATGTTAATTTTTAACGGTTGCGGTTCCGTAACGCGTGTGGTATTATTATCGCCGCGATAGGAGGGGACCGGGATTTTCATTTTTATCATTTTGGATTCCGAGTGGAGCGATGAGGGACGCGTAAGTCTTACGACGGTGTTTTTTTTTTTTTTTTGCGCGGACAAATTTTCTACCAGCGAATTCGCTGCGACTTACAATGATAGCATTTTTTCCGGACGTAAATCTGACTGGACGTGTTACTTCACGGAGGTCAGTTTTTGATTGTTTCCCGGGAGTTTTCCCAATTAATGAGGAAAAAATATGGGAAAAACGTACGAAAAACCGGAAAATAGGTACAAATATTGAACGAATATTATTAAACCAAATACATAATGTATGTGTACAATTATTTGACCGTAATATTATATATATATATTGTTGGCGAAGCGACACTATCAACCGAACTCCGTTCAGAATCGTTTTTTCGTTAGCCAATTGTTTATCGTTGCTTAACGTTGCTATCACTATACCACTACTATTACTACTACACTACTACTACACTACTGTTACTATACTATAGATATCGCTATACATTGAATTACCTCTAACATTCTCTCATTATCCTGGGACGACTATTGTTTTTTTTTTTTTTTTTGCTCTTCTCGTAATACTAAACACGTTCGGCCGGGCGGAAGATTTCTCTCGGACGTTTAGATTAAACCGATTTCTCGAGGTCGCAAGCGTCGAATCTATCGTAAATCGACGTTTTATTACATTTGTTTACAGTTCACATTTTCGCAGATGAATCGTCCTTCAAGTCTTATCTACCCTCCTAACCGATAATGTCGATAATTTAATTTTCCGCGAGTTAAATAAGTATCAATTTTAGGTTTTTTTTTTTTATTCAAATATCAGTGCGTATTATGTTTTTGGGGTAATTAATTTTGACCATCTTCTCTTTTTTTTTTTTAATGAAATGAGTGGTAATATTGGAATTATGAATAGTGATAAATTTTATGTTCGCGATCTCTAAAAGTCATTTCAAAGATCTTGACATTTGAGGAAAACCATTTTTTTTTATCTAATCAAACGTAATGTTAAGAGAAGAGCAAAAAAAAAAAATTGTTTTTAAATCCCATTTCACCCTAGTGCACAACACATACAGTAGGTATACGTACATTTTTTGTAATTTAACGTTAACTAACCGTGATTACCGTATAAATTAAACCGCATACCCAGCTATTATAATTCATAACGCTGAAAAATAATAATCCGCAGCCCTGCAGTGCTCGGATTCTATAGCATTTGCTATAACTATTAAAATATAACGATAAAAATAGCAGAGCGAGTTAATAACCATTCGTTTTATGCATCACAGCATTGCATAGTTTTTTTTTTTTTTTATAATTAAAGCAATTTCCATTTTCAGTCTTAAATTTCGTTATTGCGCATTAAATATAATATATTTTGTGTTCATCGAAAATTGCGTTTAAATTGAATGTAAATGTTAAAAACTTCAGTAATCGTTTATGTAATACTTTTGAATAATTGCACTCGATCACCGCCTTCATTCAAGTTTATTTTAACTATAAAAAATTCGTTAGAATTATACTACTGCGGGGAAATGTCAAATACAAAATAATGTTGCCAGTTTTTTGTCGCATTTCCCCTCCCCGTCCTTCCCGAAAATCGAGATTATTGCACTGTATTATTATTTGCCGTTTTACCAACGGTTTTCTTTCGGATTTCATTCCCGATCATTCCCGGAAACCCTTCGAAAAATCAAAACGACCTCCCCGACGGACCAACGAGAGGGAAAATTACCTACCAGAAGAGCCGCTATAATATATATATATGTATAGCCCGTGCTCAGGAGCAAGTAGAGTAAGCTGTTTGCGGGGGGGAAAAAAAAAATAACGATAATGCCAATTAACAATAAAAACGCACAATGGCGCGCCGCCGTAGCGAAACCCACGGACGGCTACGCTCCGGATCGTCCGAAACGATCATCTAGACGACCGGACCGCGCCGTCGGTCGTCGTCTCGCGTGTTACGGCGGTGAACAACGCGAATGCGAACGCCAAACGACGGCGATAACAGCCGCGTAAAACCGGCGGCCGTGCGTTGTCGTTGTCGTCGTTGTTGTCGTTGTTGTCGTTAATAACGGCCCGGGGTCCCCTCGGTCGCGATATCGTATCCTCGGATTTCCCCCGCCGCCCGGACACTCGGCCGATCGGCCGCTCGCTCTCGCTGCGGGAGAGCAACGAAAACCCCGTGTCCGCGTCCGTCACCCGCTGTCGTCGTTACGCGGAAACGTACTCGTGCGTGCGCGACCGCCGCGAAACGCGCCGCGTTCGGTTTTCCGGCGTAACAAAAATATATATGTACGGTCGGTTTATATTGGGGGAAAAAAAAAAAGAAAAACACACGCGGCCGAGTGCCGTGCCGGACGCCCGAGCCCCGTGTTCTAATGTATTTCATGATAATTACTGTTCCGTCAGCCGGCATAATATCGTTGTCGTTCTCTGCCGGAGCGTCCGCTAGACGCGCACAATATACCCGGGCGACGGGAATCCGCGCGTGGGTACCCCGTGGACGACACCGTACACGGGGCGTGCATGCGGGGCGATTGTTTCGTCGCCGCGCCGTGTGAGACGCTACGGCGCCAGACGGAACGAGATTGCCGCGTCGTTGTCGTCGACGCGAACGGACGTTTTCCCGCCGGTTTTTCCCCGTTTCGATAGGCCCGTGCACCGCGAAAACGGTAAAACCGGCGCACGTCGTGTCCGAAACCGCGCGACTCGCGTCGCGACAAAATAAATAAACATGAAAATTCCGGAAAACTGTTGAACGGGAAAAGTCGAAAATCGGCTGTACGAATGGACCGGACTGATGCGTTGTTTTAGCGGTCGAAAACCGTTTTTCGATTTCAACGGGTCCGCAACGGCCGTAGGTGCAAACGACTCACGTGTTTCATAGACGTTGAATGTTTTCACTGCGCGTAGAGTTGAAAACAAACAGCCCCCGTTCGCTCGGTCAAATCAATTCGTTACACTGCGCGCGTGTAGTACACGAGTTGCAATCAATGGCGACTTAGCGGCGAGCCGCACGCGTTTTATTATGATTACGTGTAACGTCGGGTGTGCGCGTGGTACCTACGCGTTGCAATATAAATATGAAAGTAATGGCTGGTGGTATTTTTCTAACGGTATCTACGCCTGCTATTCATAGACGTTTAAAAAGGGGTCAAGTGATTTTCACCCAAAACCAACATCCAATAACAACACTCGTTTCGCACGATATGCTAGTGTCCCGCCGCCATGCATAATATTAATACATCGGGCGGTTTTTTCACGCACGTTCCGCCCCCGTTAACGATAATCATTTAGGTGAATTGTGCTTGAATTTAAATTCTGATTTTTCGAATTTGTAGGAACTATCTGAAGCAGAACAAATGAAAACCTTGTCGTTCAAATTTCAATTGCAATACATTGAAAACTTCAAAAAAAAAAAATCATCCGATTGAAAATTTCCATTAAAAGGACGTTTCACCCGTTATTGGCTGTCTCAGTCCAACTACCGGATTGTACGCGAAAACAATGCTTGCGCAGAATAAGTAAAACTAGCTTAATTTTGATTCTACAGTAAAAGCATCAATTATATAATTTAAAGAGAATATTATTTTTGGAGGGAATGTCATAGGGTTTTTGTAGTATTCAACATATACAGCTCGATATAATAGATACAGAAACTTTTTATTTTTTAAATATCTGTAACTATTTTAATGGTTCATAGTTCGAAAAATACCTATGGCATTCGGTCTAAAATATATTGTTCTCTATATATTTCATGATGGGTATTTTTACTGTAAATTCAAAATCGAGCTAGTTTTACTAATTCTGCGTAAGCATTGTTTTTGCATGCTATCCGGAAGTTGGACCGAGACAATAGATGCGAGTATAACGTTCTCTTAAACGTGTATACTGTATAGGTAGGTTCTCGTTAGAAGAACATAGGTTGGTATTACCACAGAATACTCCTTGGATGCTGTGTAAAATCTAAGTACGCGATAATATCGTCTTTTACCACACACACAAATTCCGAAAATAAGAATTTGAATAAACGTATAATTTTGCTATAGAAATATTATGACGAGCATCGTGTTAAAAAAAAAAAAAAACATCCTGTATAGTGTATATGTTACGGGTAGGGTACGCTAATGGGTAGCGTACACATTACCCGGGTAATGCACACCGTATCCGTATGAACAGTATAATGTATACACTGCCCACCTTAAATACGTACAATGTATACATCATCCAATGCGCTGTGGATATAGTAGGTATGAAGTAGAAAAAACCCAAATAATTTTAATCGGAAAAAAAATTATTTATTCATTGAATTGGGTATTATTTAGATATTATTTTTTAGATGAACGAATGAAAAAAACTAAATTATATTTATCCGAAAAAAAATTATTTATTTAGTATTATGATATAATTATTAAGTAATTATTTTATGTATAAAATAAATGTAAAAAATTAAACAAATAAAGTTATTTATTGGACACGTTCGAATTCCGGTGGCATTTGAAGTTTGCAAAGTGTCCCCAGATTTACATTTACATTTATTCGGTACCTAAACATTTACTTTTACACAGACGTTTTTTTAAAACCTCGATCACCGGAAAGAGATTGTGCATTAGGTATTTCACGCAAAAAATTGTTTGTAGCTGACACTTCTAAGATATCTATTAATGGTTCAGGACATACAGACAATCGATGTCTCGAATATAATTGAAGAAGAGTGCCGTTTTTATTTCCGAGTTCATAGTATTGATTACGGCAACGTCGAAGTTTAAAATTATACAATACACAATAATGGCGCACACGTTTTATCAACATATGTCTACCAAGTACAATTGACATTTAATCGTATTTTATCAAAATACTTTATCCACTCAAAGGCAGATAACGTACAAATTGCCCGGTCAATGTGCGAAATAAACGTTTTACAAATAATAGTTTTACTTCAACCAATGGGCGCATGGGTAGCGTTCACATTACCCGGGTAATGTGTGCATTACCCAATTTTCGTACTCCACCCGTATCATATACATGTAAATTATTATACAATTATAAAATGCAATAATTTTGTTTGGTTTTTTTTTTTCTTTTTTTTTTGTAAATACTTATACATTTACATACATTTTATTTCACCAAATATTATACTAATAAATTATAACATATCGATAAAAGTGTACCACCCATCAATGAATGGACTAAATGTCTAGTGTCGCTAGTGTCGCATACAAGGTGCACTTGTTATCCCCCACCCCCGCCCCGAGTACGGGCCTGCTGATGGGCCGATACGTATTCATTTTGACGGGCCGATCCAAAGTCCCGGTCCGTCGCCGGGCTGAATATTTCGTGTGTGTGTTTTCCGTATAGAATTCGTTATTATTTTATAAGGCGAAAGGTTAAATAACGAGTATAAGTGTATTTTACAACATATAATAATATCGTATCCCGACATTATATTATTATGATACGCTCGTTCGTGTTTTCTTGTTTGTCATTAGCAAATGTATAAATAACACTGCGCGGTATACTATCATTTCTTTTTCGACTGCCCTCGCGTCCACTGTGCACCCTCCTCCTCCCCTCTCCCTCCCCCGCCCGCTCCCTTCCTCGAATCGACTGACCGCCAAACTATTTTTCCAACAATATATGTATGCATAACAATAATATTATAATTTATCATTATGTCATAAATATAATATTATGATCGTTGTATATTTTCGGGGGAAAATTCAAGTAAAGCCATACAGGTGTACGTACCGTATAATTATAACTTTTCGTTCATTTTTAATACCGTTCTATAGATGTTTCATGATTCTTATATTGTAACTGTATGTTATTAAAAAAATATAGAAATACTAATAAATGGTGTGTGTGTGTGTGTGTGTGTTGTGTGTGGGGGAGGGGTAAGGGTGGATATGGCGTATCGGACTTACTATTACTAGGGCAGATATTTATATGCTATTGCACATATGAATTGGCTGGTCGATAAAAAAAAAATAACTAGTTTGTATTAATACGATGACGCGTTCGACCGACTTAGTACGAGATTGTATTTTTCGGATTTTTACGTTTTTGGATTTCAAAGCGTATTTTAACGATTTCGTACACTCTTAGAGCATATTTTAAACATCGCTTCTGACACTTATATGACATTTTCAACTCAATAAACCGTTAATCGCAAAATAATTGTCCACGATTTATAAATTTATTTATACATAGGTATAATTACACGATTTGGCATATTTTTATTGGTTAGCCGAAAAACTAACTAGTTTATATCGAAATGGTGCGTTCAAGGACTTAATGGTTCTGTATATGTAAATACAATTTCATTTTGCAAAGTTAAAGGATTTTGAAAATTTTAAACAAGAATTTGATACATTTTTTTAGAGCTTAGCTTTTTTAGTACTTTTTGTTTATGTCTTAGCTATTTAAAGATACAGGCGTGTACTAGCCCACCGAGATACCGGGAAATAATTTCTGTCATCGTATCCAAAAAAGTGCCAGGAAGGATTTGTGTTTAGCAATTTTTTTTTTCTTTTTGAAGCACGATCTCAACGATCTCAAGTAAACTTATAGTTGATCGAATCAAAAACTCCTGCACAATTGTAGTTTCTAGGGGCGTTTTTGAATATTTTTCTCGTTTCTAGATTATTAATTTTAATTCAATAAGAAATAAAATACAGGCTGTCTTACGATAAGATATTCAAGGGATATATCTTCGTGTAACAGCCTGTATTATGTGTATTAGCACTATTAGCGAACTGAAATTGTAACCGGATACGTCTTATTATGTACGTATTAGTGATTATTTGAACGCAGTGTTTTATCTTAAAAAAAAAAAACAGTTTTCGAATTACGCAAATCACATTTTTTTGACTAAATAAGTAAAAATCAAACATTTTTGAAATGTAAAAATGTACATTTCCCTGTCGTACGATTAGATATAGGTAGTAGCTATATTGGTACCTATAGTGGTGGCTAGTGATAGGTATAAACTGTACACGTATACTTAAACATTTCCTTTATTTTCTTTACCCCCAATATTACCTCCTCTTTCCCTCAAAGTCTTAAAGACTATAAATCGCTTCCAAAAATCATTTGAATTTGACCGCCCTTGAAATTCTGCCATCCAGAGCAATAGCCCCTAACGCGTCCCCCTTAATTTTCCGCTGAATGCAGTCGGTGAATGCGTGAATCCACTGGAAGGTCTCAGGCAGTCAGCATTAAAACATAATACTTTGATTTAGGTTACAGGATGAATTGATATATTTTATTTATTTTGTTTTTATAGGGGTTAGGCCAATTCTTTATTCATTGTTTATTGTTATTATTTTGTTTTTTTTTTTTTTCTAAGGAACGCTGAACACATAAAAAGGAAATGTTTTAAAACAAATTACTACCGAAGGAAACGCAGGCAGTAAAATATTATTGTGTTTACTGTTCCACAATACCGAATGATAAAAATACGCGCTTTTGTCAGAATAATAAAAGTATCGCTAGCCAGCTTTTATACGATTCCGATCTGAAAGGAAAAGCCGAACGAAATGAAAAGATTAAGGAGTGAGAAGGCCAATGGCGCTCTCGCGGGGTACGATAATATATTGTGTTTTAAATTACACCGCTTTAACTAAGTACAATGATTTGAGGGTACGAAAAAAAAAACCCGATATTTTTTAAAATATAAAATACGATTAAAGAACTTTGTACGCGAGAGAGTCGGTTACGAGGAAAACATTCTTTGATATTGTATAAATTTACGCCTACGCAGTATAAGTTTTTCAATTATTTCATTGTATTACAAAAAGTATTTAGTAAAAAGTTATTTATTTCGTAAACAAATTAATACGGCGAAATTCTACTATTATGATATTACAGGTAATATCATTATACAAGTGCCTAGTTAAATAGTCGAATTTCCATAGTTACCAGTTGATAGAATAAGTTTGACAAAACTTTATCATAATATTTTAATGAGCGAATCGTTTCGATATACCTTCGAGCCTTATCTTGTCGCGTCTCCCGTTCTCCTCCCGCAGTTGGTGGCCGTTTATTAAAACTCGGCGCTAGAATATTAAACTCGAACTCTTAACATCAAATGGCCGGGACTTTTACACTCTCTTATTTAGAACGATCAATATAGGGGTTCAATGTCCCCCTCGGGTCCCAATGGACATCGCAGGTTAACCAATAATGGTTATCACGATTTGAGAAACTTTTTAAATTTTTCTCGGTGGTTTTTTTTTTTTTTTTATGTGTGCACAAGTATTTTAAACGTTTTGAAATTCTATCCCCTCGTGTTCGTAATAACATACAAAATACATACGACCCGAGGGCCGGCAAAATGTAGTTCAATATAGTGTCCTTAAAAGAGTTAAATCAATTATATCGTTTCGATAATATTGTCGTGTAATTATAGAAATCACGAGTACGGGCTAATGATTCGACGAGAAGGTGATTTGTTTTAAAACTATACTATTGATATATCTGAAAAATGTCAGTTTTATGGAGATTTTCACGCCGATGTCTAATCGATAATAAATTAACAATATTCCTTTTTGAAACATCGCCACGTTCTTATTTGAAAGCGCGCACATAATCAAAAACGGGCAAGACCCCTGTAACAATTGAGTGTTGAAAATCTAATTATTAAAATATTGATTTTTGAAAATTTAAATTTCTAATTCTTTTAATACGAATTTAAAAAAATACATATTTAAAGTACTAAAAATCCAAAATCCAATTTCCGAAATTTATAAACAGTTAACACAAATTAAGTGACACGATAGTTATATAGTAGCAGCATTAATAAATAATATCGAATATGATTTATGAACAATAAATAGTCAAGTATTAATGCACAATAAATAATTAATTCTATGTTTTTAAACTTGCTTATCATATTATTATAATATATTGGCATGAAATAGTAAACAATATTAAATTTATGTCACGTATGAGAAATGTTACATAAATTAAAATATTAGTTGCCAATTGGTAAAAATAAAAAGTTACCTAGCAGTTAACAATTCACAAATAAACATTACAATATTATAACAATAAATTATAGATGTTTTTAAAAGGATTTTTAAAATCCAACCAAAGCTTTTGAAAATTCAAGTTCAAAATCCTCAAAAATGTACTTCAAAATCAGTAAATGATTAAAAATACTATTCAAATTTGCACAAAATCGTTGGGAAACTAAAAAATCGTTTCTTCGCGTTATTAAAATTTCCGGTGGGCCGTTTGAATAAAACTAATATACAAAAAAAGACCCGTTTAACGGGGGAAAAAAAAAAAACGTGAACTTAAATTTTGATTTTATAAGTTACAAAAAGTATCTACCAGCGTACTTATTACAGTAACAATAATTCTTTTTTTTTTTTTTTTTTTTTTTTTCTATAGTAAATTTAATTTTCAAAAATACCCATTGAACTCGTAGGAATTTTGTCAATGCGGGGCCAAAAAAAAAGACCTGGGCGATTTTCTTCAATTGAATTCCGGCAATATGTTATTTTTATTCGTGGAAAATATTTGTTCGACGTGTAAAAAAATGCTCCAACGTACTTACGCGGTACGCCTTACCTAAAAAGAAGCTGATTTTTCGACCGGCGCGAATATGTCCACCGGGGTGGATCAATATATTTTGCTAAAGCTCTGCTCAGTTTTTTAAATACGGCTGCCTGCTAATACCGAACAGGCTACCGAGCATGCATGATTTAGGTAATTGTGTACAATATTCGTGTTTTCTGTATTTCACCTCAATGTTTTGGAGAGAATTATTAATATTGTTTCGTTACGATAATTTGTCGGCGATCGTATCGAGCGGTTTTTGTTACACGCCTATTATTATTATTTTTTTTTTATTTTGACCAAACGAACGTTGGGCCGATGAAAACGTTGCCCCATCCGTATAAGAAAAACCGAAACTGCGCGCTCCCCGTACAACGACACCCTATCCCGACTTCCCGCCTATGATATATATGCTCGCGGCGCGAAATTTACTCATGCGCTCAAGGGGGATGGTGGGATGGTGGGGGAGGGGAGTCAGTTTTTTACGATTTGTTACATTTCCGCGGACCTCGCGCGTTGTGTATGCGGTTTAGCGAGGTCACTACAATATGTTATTATGGATACGTTAAAATGTCGAAATTTACTATAATACGTGTAACGGAATCGGTCGACCACCGCGGTATATTAATAATATATTAAAATACCTATCGACTCCCGATGACGACGGTAAATTCGCGGGTCGAATAAAATAACATACGTCTTATAATATAGGTACACGCAAAACAAACACGTACACACACACGCACACGGGCGCGCGCGCGCACACACACACACACACACACACACACACACACACCCACCTATATACTTATTCCCGTAAGTATCGGCATTATATTATAGCCGCGTATACCGATATTTTAATAATAATTTCGGGTTTTCGGTTATTATATACATATTATACAGCCGAAAAAAAAAAAAAAAATAAATAAAAATAAAAGGGGACCGCCGAAATGAAAGTTTGATATATAATTTGGTTGCATGCTCGCACGCTTACGTATAGAATATTATTATTATAAGGAACGCGGCCGCCGCCGCCGTGCGCTATGTATGGATATATAATTCACGAAAATGATAATAAGTATAATAATAATGTATAGGTGGGTACCGTCGTCGTTTTGCTAGTTATTTTCGTATACGCATATGTATAAGAACTCTTAAAATATTTAACCGCACCTGTACGTAATTACTAATAAGTTGGTTTTGGATCACATCCTCGAAAAACGAAAAAAGAAAGAAGAAAAAAAAAAAATACACCGAAAAAAACGAAATAAATATACATAAATATAATAAAACGACGAATATTAATTTTGGCAATCTATACATACCTATTATCCGTATTATTATGTACGCATATAGTATTTCGGGTTCGATTTGTTCGTATTAATAAAAAAAAAAAACGTATCACGCACGTGACGGTCGTGGGGTTCCGGAGTTCTCGTCGACTTTTTATTAAATACGCGTCGCACGGCCGAAATACGTTTTATAAAAGGTTGCGGTTTTCGGGGAGAAGGGAGGTAGAGCGGGAATTTTAACAACGAAATTTTTGATAATCAAAAAAAAAAAAAGGCTCAAACAATTTTCGTCTCGGAGATATTCAAAAAAAAAAAAAAAAAATACACAAACGATATCCCTGATATCACTGGTGTGCACGCTTCACGGCATAAGTTGGATCAGTTGTGGGCACACTCACTATTTCGCCCCACCCGAATGCCCGGTCCATTACCATTTCCATGAAAAATTCCAGTATGAACACGTTGCAAAGTTGATTCAAGTAAGTAAAATGACGAGGAATAGAACGTTTTGACGATAGTTTCAATTCGAGGTAGAACGATGGAAAGTTATAGAGCACATATCGAATTATAAGCACTAATTATTCTACGCCAATTGCATTCATATGATAAAAGTTGACTGCGACGACCAATGAATCATCGTGTGCGTTTACAGTTTAAGAAACTGGGACCATACATAAGTCATAAATAACACAAAGAGTAAATTGTCCAAGAAAAAATGTTGTGGGGGAGGCTTCGTCTACCTCCTAACGGACATAATCATATTATTACCTTCAATTAATACAAAACGGCGTATAGAGGAGTCAATTGATAGGAATCCAACTAAATATTGATTTGAGGTTCTTATTATGTTCTCAAAACGCAAAATCGAATTTGATTTTATTTAAACGTAGCTCATTTTGGCGATATCGTTCGATACAATTTGAATGTTTCGACGACATGGTAACAGTGGAAATTCGCACACGAATCATCCCTACAAACACGAGACTGTAAACAGTTATATACACACATAACTCATACACCCATACGATAACACAATTTATAACAATGCAATATCATGGTTTTAAGTATGGCCATGGCCCAATATTATGACAGTTATACTTATGTCACACCTATACTTCTTAAATCGTGATAACACTGATAAATGTAATTATTTGATTAACTCTAAATCATCGAGAAGGGGAGGTTCTAAATTATTTGATGCCCGGGGGACGGTATAGATACGCTACTGCTCTTGAGAGAATTTTTGGAAAAAAAAAACGTTTGTTTTTTATTCGTCTCGCGTCTTCGATGCGGTTTAGTATAGTAATAAGATTGTTGGACCGACGAAAACCGGTATTTTGTTATTGTTTTTTTTTTTTTTTTGAGAATCTAAACAGAAACGACCAAGCATTTTTTTTTTTTTTTGTTTTACTATATATTATTACATTGTTTTACAACTATGTTCGGGTACATTTTTGTTTATTATTATTCGTAGTAGTAAAAAAAGCAACAAAACTATCGAGACTAGTATTATTTTATAGTGTTAGTACCTATTGTTGTTGTAATGCTGAATACGTATCGTGATGTACATTAGAACATTTTTCGAATTTCGCAGATTTAAAAATCTAAGCGTCAAAATTTTAATTCCTATTCGAGACGTCCCTCAGCTATTATATTTTATTTTTCAATGTTCACAAAAAAAAAAAAAGAAAAAACATCAATCCTCTTATCCATAGTGCATGTTTGCGTTTCTATACCTCTGCAATGCACGTGTATATTTATACACGTATATAAAGTTGTGAATTTATAACAAGTGCTTTTTATATTTTACCTTACCGTATGAAATAACTTTCTTAATATACAAAGTTTAACTTTTTATTTTCAACAATGAACTCTGTAGTTTTAAAACTATTGTTTTGCCTTTTTAACCATTTTTTATTTATTATGTACTATACCTCATAAAAGGGAGGAGACCATTTCAAGGTGATTTTTCAATATTTTTATTTAAAAAAAAAAACAAACAATATTTAAAATTGATACTCGATAAATAGCAAACAATAAATAAACAAATATATGTAATGTATGTATGTGAAACAAGTAAATAATCGTAAATATAAAATTAAAAAAACAAACAAAACCAAAACTACAAGTATATATAGAAAGAGAACAAAATAAGGCCAAGAGTGTAATAAAGGCTGTGTAAATACGAACGATTTCGATTTTTTCAAAAATCATCATCAAGCAATAGAACAGCGATGGCGAAAAAACAATACTCAAATGAATATATTAACAAAATGAGAAATACACAGAATAGTTTAAAAATTACTATTTTTAAACAGGAAGTAAATAAATTGTTTTTAAAAAAATTGTAAGACTAGATGGGATGACTTGTATACAATATTACAATATACCTTTTTTTTTTTTCGAAAATTTTGATATGAAATGTTAAAATGAAGGTTTAAAATATATTATGATAAATCTTATCAATAAAGACGTATTATATAAGTAAATAACTTAAAATATCAGTCTTGTAAAAAATACTTTTATCTTTTATTCAGAATATATATTCGAATAAAAGAGTAAACGAAATTAAGAATGCGTATTCGAATATTTTTTCCGAAGAGCATTCAAAATAGTATTCGACAACAAATAAAGTATTAAAATGGTTGTTTTTAAATACATTTATTCGAATACTTTATATCACTGCTAAATATAAAGATTAGTCAACTATATAATTTATTACAATTTGGAAAATATTATTTTTCGTTGCTCTTTTTGAAATTCGAAATGTCTGTTTTTAATTTAAATGCATTTAGAGCTGTTTTTTTTATAGGGGATGGGGAGGGAATTAATCTGTTATTGATTTTTTTTTTTTCAAAGGACTTTTAATGCATTCAATTCATCAAAGCATAAATATTCGTGTGTTTTTAATTTTTACTATACTATAAAGTCACTTTTTCAGCGAGTCTAAAAAAATATCATACTGCATATATAGGCATATAAACATATTAACATTAAAGTTCGATACATTTTCTCAACGGAACCGTTAATGCGTATTTTGAATAATCTTTATCATTTTATTTTTCGTCATCGTTATTATACGTATTTACACCGCACAGGCGTTCAATTAATTTTACATAGGTACCCCCACACACGTCGTCTGCAGTGGAACGACGAACGACGTATGGGTATTATTTCTATAATATACCGTTACATAAGTTACCTATATTTGTTACTGTACCGCGTTTGAATAATTAGAGAATCTTCGTTTACGGGTTAGATTTTAAACCGTCACTGGGTTTTTTAAATATATATATACATTTTTTTTTTTTTTTTTTGGAATATAAAATACACATGAATAATTCGAATATAAGTCTGCCTGATCCGCGCGGTATACACACTATTTATACATATTGTATTATACATATTATACGTATAAGTACGGTCCCCGTAAATGTGTTTATATCGACTTTCTCTCGTCCTACGAGTACATAATAATAGTTATTACTGTTTTTATATTGTATTTGTCGATAAAAAAAAATTCATAGTTAAATATATTAGTTTTCGAAAAAAAGTATTTTTCGACAGGCTTCGAAAATGTGAGGTTTTCAATCCGTCGCGTATTCTTCGGATTCTTATTGTACCCCGAGAAAGCTATTATTGTTTTACTGAGATAATAAAATTCGTTTTTTTTTTTTTTCGGAAAATACTTTTACCGGTTACCTAGTAAAAAGGCTTCGGTTTTGTCATGTCGTGCCATAAAATATGCGGATTTTGCGTCGATTTGCATATATATTATTCGAAACATTAAAAAAAACTGACAATATACACGGGTTTTACTTTAGTTGATTAATTGACGACCTTGGGTAAGGTCACCTATTTTATGGTTAAGGGAGAACAAAACCGTGACATTTATACCAGTTTTTCGATTACAATGATTTATCGTTGCTTTCATATAACTTCATTAATTTGATATATAAATTTAATTGATGGGCTCAACGCAACAACAAGACAAGTCCACTTAACGAAATTGTTTAGGAGAAAGAGAGAAAAACCGTCTATCTTCGGGGTTCTTGACTTCGTTTTGTCCAGAATCTGGAAGAACCAAACAAGTCATTACATCATTGTTTTCTCTGTGTCAAGTAGACGGACTTGCGTTATTATTGCACCAAATTTATGCTTTATTCGAAATTTTCAAAAACTTGCCTTGCTGTTGTACTGAACGCTTCAATTACGCTGTATTTTTCTATTTGTATGTACGTATGTTGTGTATATGTACGAATGTCTGTGAGATAATTATTCCCCAAATCAAGGGCTGCGCGATAATTTGCATTAAGCAATCGATTATTTATCATCTTTAAAAAAAAATCATCGACTTAGATTATAATGATGAAAATAATTTAATAATATTCGGATACATTCTAAAATGTTCAATAGTACTGTTGCGCTGTGAAACCGCGAATTGGAAAAATGTTTAACCGGAACCGAAATAACCAAAAACTATTAAGATAAATACACTGTATTATTGTAATACAATACAAATTTTGCACATCGATTATAATCGATTTTTATATTTTGCGACTTGTGTACCGATTATAGCCAAAGGACCAATCGGATAGATAAAAACCATTTATATCGATTATAATATATATAATCCATGAAATGTTTTTGCACATCGATTATTGAAAATCAAATTATCATAATTATAGATAAAATAATGACACAGGCTAACGAACTAACACTTATGCTCTCGGTAGAATGTAATACGGCAATATTACCAAATCGATAAACATCAATTGTAGGAGGGGTGGAAGTGATCGTAAGTGACGTCGGTGTGCTTCGGGCTGTCTAACATGTGTGTAATACATGTCAAATTTAAGGGGTAGAGTATATTATTTACGCGCTATTCATATTTAATTAAATAACTAAAATATAGAATAAAATGAAAAACGTTTTCATAAGCCGCTCCCCCCCCACCCCCGCACACGGCTTACAAAACATCAAAAATACCAACTGAAAACACAAAAAGCTCGAAAAAGTCAAAAACAATAATAAACACTTCAATTTAAGTACTTTAAGACTTTCTTTAAAACTCATTTAATTCAGCATCAAATTAACGTAATTGAGCGTTGAAACTTGATGTAAAACTGATTGTAGAAGTTTTATTGGGTTTTACAATAATTCGTTTATGACTTGATTTTTTGGACGCGATAATCTTATAACAGTATATACGGTCGTAGTTTCAAATATCGGTTTTGTTCTTGTTAACAAGTTCAGAATAATTAAACTATTTCCAGTAGTATCGCGTGTTGTCACTGTGTTTCTGTGAATTCTCTTTGGAGGAAAACTGATCTGCACATGATGACGTTAAAAAAACAAATCAGCAATCAAAATCGATTTTGAGCAGAGTAGTAAGTAATATAAGTTGTTTTTTGTCCCTTGAAGCTATGGTAACCAACGAAAATAAAACCACGATGTATAAAACATTTGTTGTCAGTTTTTTTCTAATTTTACAGACACTCTGTTAGAAATATTTTTTTTCAAATTAAGTATCACCGGCCGAAGATTTCGCATCTTTTACGGTATTAAATTACGCGTGAAAAAATCGGAACATTCAATTCGTCAAAAAGTGGTTTGTTTATTTTTTTCAAAGCGCAATGTTCCGGAAATCTTTAAAATTATTTTAAATAATGTAATAAAAGTAACATCGGTCGGAAAATCAGCTTATTTTATCATGGGACATGAATGATTCGAGTTTTTTCAATGAGCAAAAGAAAGCTAAAAACCATATTATACAATAAAATAAAACCAACATAATAAAGATAAATATAACTGATTTTTTTTAAAGTTTTTATTTATTATATATTTTTTTAAGTAGGTACTACAAAACGACGAGTTCTGACGAATGATCGAAAAATAATTATGGGAGAGTTTATTTGCAATAACATACATTTTAATCGTATTGTGTTTTATACTTTATCAAATGTAATTTCCACGAAAAAAAACAAATAGATCCCATCTCGGTTATTTTATTTTTAAAAAACGTGGAAAATACGGCGAAGTGTACAGTATTTGTGTATTTTGTTATTCGGTTAAAAATTTGTGTGGATAACTGTAGTTTTTACAAAATTCTTAAATATTGGTCTTCTGTAATCTGCAGCTATGTTAATATTTTCAAAACATCCTATTTATTTTTATTCTATTTATACGTATTTGATATTTTCGTGTTTTTACATGTATTTTTATTTGGTTATCTGTCATTTAAATTATATGACTTAAGAGAAATGCTTGAAAATTTAACACAGATTACATTATCAATTGTACTTAATGGTCTAAAAACTAAATTTGAGTTTAATACATTTATTTTTTTTTCATAAGAGTTTTAAGATCAAACTTTGACGAAAATCGTAAAAACTACGAAACTTCAAAATATGTCCTACCGCCGAACTTTGCTTCGAATCTTTTTTCGTCAGCAATAGTTTACCGTTGCCAGTTTTTTTAAATTTGTTTAGAAAAACTGTTAATAATCTATGAATTTTATAAATTAAATAAACCATGACTGGACGAAAATTTCGCATTTTTAGGATACCACATAGAAAAAAATAAAAAACCCTTTTTACCATAACTCAAAAAAAAAAAAAATTAAAAAAATACCGTCTTGATAAAACTATAAGAGCTTCTTCCTTACATTCGGATAATCCTGTCAACCTATACAGACACGGCAGTATTTTTTCTTGTCATTTACCCATCCCCTCATCCTCTCAGAAGGATAATACCGAAAGATGTCCGTATAATGATCGAGTATTTTAATTAGCCCGATGACACCGCGGCTACGTGGACTTGCATAATATTAAAACTGACGTGATAATTAATCGACACGACCACGAAAGTATAAAAGCCCGCGATATATTAAATTGTCAATACAGGCGCGAATTGGCGTAAGAATATTTTAATACGATTATTAATATTATTATTATTGTACGTTTAACACGTACAAGTCGTACCAATAATAACAATAAAAAAAAAAAAAAAAAAAAAAAAAAGCTAGTCACTCTTCTCTCGCTTCTTTATTTTTCTCATCACCCAGGTGAAGTGAATATAAATATTTCGACGGCTGCAACTCAACGATAAGACATCGCTAAAGAAGTGATAAAATGTAGAATATGATAGCTATAATGAGACGAGTAAAAGTACATTATGAAAAAAAATATTTATTAGAGTGACTACGTGTATACACATCATAGATATAGGCCGAACGACGGTGGGAAAACGGCCTATCACCCTACTTGGAACCCCCAGTGTACGAGCGACAACACGCAATTGCGTTTTCGAAAATTTCAATTAACCCTCAAACGAAAATACATTATTACGTTACTTGGACGGTTTGGTCGAATTTCAGATAGCGATTTAGAGAGATTTTGACGCCTAGAGGAAATACTCGAAAAATCTAATTTTATTTTGAAGAAAAAAAAAATGAAATGTCCAAGAGATGTTGTCGGCATACGAATTTGATACTTCAGAGAGTTACGTAAGACGAGTGTGATAAGAAAAATAGCAAAACCGAAGTTTATCCATTATATTCTTCGGTCTATTAATATGATATTGCACCTATGTGAAAGCACTGACACTAAAAACCCAACGCATTTTTTCGAAACCACTCTTACGAACCCTATTCTCGGTCTTGTTAAACGTATTGTTAGACGATTGTTGAAATTTTGTATAGAACGTATTTCAAAGATATGTTTATAAACATTAAATGATGGCAATGATAAGACCGTGTCAACATGTGAAAATTAAAAAAAAAACCCGCAAATATACTTTAGAATCCTATTAATATTGTTAGACTACTGAAAAAAATTATAAAAAATAACAGTTTCCGAAGTATTCCACATTAATTGTACGCAGTGTCAATTACACACTATTATTACCAGTGGCGTAGCCAGGATTTTTCAATGGGGAGAAGTGGGGGCTAAAAATAGTGAATCGAAATGTCTACCGCCTCCGCCTTTATCATCTACTACCATATTTTTCGTACAAATTGCACAAATATTTTATTTTAAACCTTCTATAAAAACAAACCTTAAACAAATATAAAGATCGCTGATAAATTTGTAAATCAAACTAATAAAATCTGTATGAAAAACGTAGTGGTAGTTTTGGCGGTTTATAATGACATTAAATGATGGGTAATAAAATTTAAGAGTATACCGGTATGTCAGAGAAAACCGCAGAGAGTATATTGCAGAGTATACCGCAGAGTGTAAGAACAGTAAGTATATTGAGATGGTGTGCACGGGTCGCGGAGAGAAAGAAAAACGCTAGTCTCGAGAAAACAGGCTATATTATAATCTATAGTGAAAACTTGAGTGGTTTAATGAATTTTTTTTTTTATCCAAGTACAGTCAAATAAATGGAAGTAAATAGAAATAAATATTAATAATTTTATCGTTTAGCTATTTTTCACAACATTCTATGGCACAATAATTGTTTAAAAAAAAAATCATACGGATTTACGAGCGAGTAAAAATAAGTAGTTAAAAAAAAAGTTAAAGATATTAGATTACATTGCGCTCGGTGTGCGTTCAATTTTTTTTAGATTCGTATCGAACAAGCAAAGCAGTTGTTTATTATAATAGGCTAACGTCGTCGTCCGTTTCACTGGTTTCTTTTTATTTCATTTTTTTTTTTTTCGTTTTTCTCTTAAGATTATAATATATTGGTACGTATAAAAACAAATATGTCCCGAAATCTTACGATCATGTTTGTACACAGAGTGCAGGCGCGTAGGTAACCAGATACCAGTATAATATGTTCAAATGTTATGTACACAACATATTATTATACGGAGCGTCGTATTGGACATTTTTCTCCATAATAGAACTCTGCAATTTTTGCGTTACGGCATAAATTATTATTGTAGCTTGACCACGGGATTTATGAACGGAAAAATATTAAAATATGCAGTAAAAATGATTAAGATATAAATGGTTAAAAAAAAATGTTATACTGCTCGTTGGTAGACCACGGTTGTAGGTAGATAGTCGTAAA
Organism: Cinara cedri; assembly: GCA_902439185.1. NCBI lineage: Eukaryota > Metazoa > Arthropoda > Insecta > Hemiptera > Aphididae > Cinara > Cinara cedri. The sequence goes on along the minus strand of CABPRJ010002387.1, from coordinate 605,012 downwards.
GGTAGAATACACAGTATAATTTCGTTTATATACTTTATGCAACCATCACTATGAACCATTGCAAACAAAAAAAAAATCAATTCTCAACAGAGTACATAGAATTAGTCGTGTAGTTTATCTCTCGGTGCCAAGATAACTCGTGGAACCGACAACAAAGTTTCCGTTTTTCCTAGTTATTAAGAAGACTACATGGAGAATGAAAAAAAAAAATCCCTTTTCAATGCACAAAATAGATGCTAGAAAAAGTCTCTGTACCGATTTTGATTGGAACAATATTTCTAATAGAAAAGTCGTTAACAGACAGAAGAAAAAAATAATACATTCCTAGCCGTAGTCATTGGATCTGAACAAATTTTATTAGGAACAACATTACAGAAAATAATTATAACTATTGTGTAACATGCGATAAATGCCTTATTATTCTTTGTTATTGAAGTTAATTGTTATAAAACGGTATTTAATTATTTATAGTAAATAAATATAAAAATAAAAAATGTATGTGTAAAACTAAAAATAAAATAATAATAATAAATAAAAAAACGAATGCGTCGCCTGGAGTATTATGACAAGTGTTTTTTTTTTTTTATTTTTACTTTATAATTTTATTATTTAATTGTTTCTCGGGAAATATCCTCTGAAATATAATACTGCAGGTACAACGCACACCGGCGCGACAACCGACACACAATTATTATTTAATCGTGTAATCTTGCAATAACGTTAAAATACGCAAACATATTTACAATAAAATTACGAATTATTTTACGGCTCGTAAAGATTATTACCGAAAATCAAAAAAATATGCCACAGAAAATGTCTGCAGTAACATAAACACCCGCGGTGTAAATAAATTAAAACCGCATAATATGTGATTATTTATATATAATTATATCATTTTCGTTATTTGCTTGCGTTGGTTTTAATATGACGTGTGTGTGTGTGTGTGTGTGTGTGTGTGCGCTTGTTTTTTTTTGTTCCTGTAAACATATTTTCTTTTTGATCTACTTAATGTACTGTATGATTATTTTTTTTATTTCACTTACAGTTTTCTTAATAAACGGGAAACAAATTGGTAATTTTTCCCTTGGTAACCCCAAGGGATATTATACGACGAGTTTTAATATTAAATTTTGACGGTAATCGTAATTATTACGGCCACATTTCAAGACATATACAGCTGAACTCCGTTCAGAATCGTTTTTCACCAGCAGTGGTTTATCTTCGCGCACAGATATAAATCCGATTGCTCACATCCAACTTCCCTCCTATAACAGTAACACTCCCTTCAACAGTTTCGGCCATTTATAACATGTCATTGGTACGCGTATTTTTAGTGTGACCCCGTTTGTTTGTTATTAATAATTATAAATTACAATGACACGTCATAACCGAAAAGTATATTTTTATTTCGTAAATAAAATACGATTTAACCCGCCATATTAATATTATTTATAAAACTAGTTAATTTTCGTTAAAAAAAAAAAAAATAAATAAAAACAAAAACAACTACGAACACCACGAATACATTTATCAACGGCTAATCGGTAAGTGGGCTGCATTAAACAATTGGCTTGCGTCCTCCTCAAAGGACAGCTCACCTCGGATTTCGACGCGTCGTCACCGCTGTCATATTAAATATGGTAGCTATACTTTGATAATATGTGACGGTTAAATCGGAAAACTCTGTCGCAACAGAAAAATCGACCGCCGAGATTTCGGAAACTCGTAAAAATATTACGAAAAATAACCAGTTCAATATTTTTGTAGTTTCCGTGGCACGAAATTATAGAGCACAGATAGTTAGTTATAGGTCGCCTACGTATGTATAGCTACTGAAATATGAATGTCGCAGCGCGGCGGTTTTTTTTCGTTTTTAACGAGCGGTCGTTACCGCCATAACAAATGAATCGTTACCGACATGCAGATGTCATGCACAAAACGAATTATATTACAATATTCATTCGGACCCCGGGTTTTCAGATGCTTACATTATGAATAATGCCCGAGTTATGTATTTACGGAAAAAATGGGAAAGAAAACGAAATACAATAATAACAATAATTAATAATAATAATTACGACGGCTTTTGAATAAATTTATAATAATATCGACTAAAAATCGATTTTGTTTTTTTTATTTTTGTTTTTTTTTTTTTTTTGTAAATCAATGAGACATATTTGTAGCAATTTAAAATTTCCACCGGGTTTTCGAAATATTCTGGCTTTTTTACAGTTATTTATGGGTCTGGTTATTTGCATATTTGTTTTCTATTTTATTTTTTTTTTCTTGTGAACAACTGCGATTAACGTTTTATTATTTTAAACGAGAAAACCATCAAGATACAATCGTCACACGCGAATGTCGGAAACGATCGTGTTCCGGGGTAGGTTTCGTGGGCGTTTTTCGGCATAATAATATTACGCGAGCACTCGGCGGAAACCGAGTGAAAAAATAAAAAACAAAACGCTCTCGGACGACGTGTATAAAAATAATGAGACGTAATAATACGGCAAAATCACCGAATTATATCAACAGCAGGAAATAGCCGACCCGGTGTTATTTTTGACACCGGTAAAATGGCCGGATTTACTTATCAGATATGTCCGAGTTTACAATTCACTTATTGTACGACTAATTTAATATTTCACCGAACCTCAATAACGGCTTCTTTTTCTTCTTCGCTTTCGCCTTCATCCCAACTATATGGGGTCGGTAACCATAGTCCTAAACTTCCACTTAACCTGATCCCTCACATCGTCCTCGCATACATCCGCCGTCATCATATCGTTCTCAATCGTATTCAACCACCTCTTTTTTGGTTATCCCTCTCCTCATCTTTTTCCCACGTTTATTTCCATTACAATTCTTACTACTTCGGATTCCTGTTTCCTCGTGACCATCTCGGTCTGTTTTCTCTAATTTTGTCCACTCACGAAGACACGCCTAAATTACCTTTTATGTACTCATTCCTTATCCTAAATCTTTTCTCGTCACTCCACTCATCCGCCTAAGTATTCGCATCTCTGTCACACTAATTTTTTCTTCTATTTTTCTATCTACTTTTTAACACTTCGAACTACACGATACAGTTCGTCTCACCCCACACTTCCAGCAGAACTTATCTACCGTCTCATTGGAATCCTCTGTTACATAAAACATCTGACGCTTTTCTCCACATTTCTAATCACACTTAATGAACTTCAAAAAAAAATTGGAATACAACAATACGGGAAAGAATTCAACTATTATCATTAAATTATCAAATGTAAACACAGACCACTTTGATACGCAAAGCTGGTAATTTTGTCGACTTCAACATTTTACACTTAAGGGAGTAAATAGTTTTTATAATATTATTATATCTGTGGGCTAAACTAATCGGTAATCACTATTGGACTATAAGTCTACAAAACTCAGTGATGTAACCAGGGGAGACCATGCCCCTCTCCGTTGGCCGCATTTTTTAATATCTATGGTGTTTTGTTAAAAGGGCGTATACCACTAAAAATCGAAAAATAAGGAGCATAAGCTGGTTAAAGAGCGTATTTGAATAAAGGAAATTAAGTTGGTAATGTTGACAAAAAGATATCCAGGCGCTCTTTCAAAATACAATTAAATCAACAGGGCGTACGTATACCGCATTCAATGCATGTATATTTTATTTACAAATTATTTTGTGTACGAGTAATTTTATTGTTTTACGTGTTTTATGTTAACATCATTAAAAACTGGTACGCTGTTTCTTCAACAGACGAATAATTTTTTTTTTTTCATGAAAAATTTTCGTTTTAGTTTTTAATGATATTCGTGTTGATAGTGTTGATAACAGATTACATTATGATCAAATCGTCGGGTGATAATATCACCTGCGTTTTTCAGCTTTTTCACGTTTATTCGATTTGAACAATCGAATTGAAGTACCACCCGCGTGATATTCCTTTCCAGAAAAGAGACTACGTTTTAAAAACGGAGCAAGATTTCTAGTAGAAAAGTATTGTTTACGGATAAAAAAATAACAATGATAATAAACGTGGTTTTAAAACTTATATGTTCCTAGCTCCGCTCAGAATCTGAAAATTTAAACTTTTATACGAAATAACTTAATTATTTATTCATAAATGGCATAAAAATATTACAAAAAAAAAAAAAATATATCACAAAAATGTACATACCGTAGTTACATATGCATATTTATAATATATATAAATAATATTATATAGTCGTGTTACATAATATTCGTAATGTTTTTCTACTAGCATTTCCGAAAAAAATAACACGCGAATCCGATTTAAACGTACGCATTCGCATTTGTATTCGCATTTTCTTTTTTACTCTTCGCCGACACGCGTCCAAATTAAAATAAAATATCATTATCGTAAAATTCTGTTTCCGCTCTGTACGTCACCGTATCCGTGTCTCCACCAAGTGTGTCCCCGATTAATAATTTCCGCCGCATAAAACCTTATTACTATGTATAGTCGAAAGGGGGGGGGGGAAACGGGAAAAAAACATTGCTAAATATTCATTTGGCGCCGGGGAAGAAAGACTTGCGTAAATGTTCGGTATTTTTTTTTATTTTTATAATTTTGTTTTACGTAGTTGTTTTCCGCCTTCATTTATTGGTCTAAATGGCAGCAATAAGTGTATAGACATTTTTAAAATTGAATTTACATATTTATTGGAAATTATACGAAATTCCCTTAAGCTTTCGCCGAAGATTTAATACATAATATTATATTTATTTGTCAAAACGCATTTTTGTTTTACGCATTAATAAATTAGCGCGCGCTTCGGACATAATATAATGTGTACGCAATAATTCTTCGCCGTTTTTGTGTCTCCGTTAAAAACACACGACCATCCGTGGGTGCGTTAGAAATACGGACGTCCGTGTATCTAGGCATAGCTAAACAAAAAAAAACGTGTTTGACCCGCTGCACTGGCGTAGCCGAAAAGTCCGTAAGCTTGTTTTACACAAGTATGATGGATTTAAATACACCTACGTTCTAGAGATGTTTGTATTTGCAGACCGATTTGCTGTAAAAACAATAGTGTTTAACGGCTTATTGTATCCTAAAACGGGAAACGAGCCGAAAATCTGCAGAGCTAAAATAAACCGTATAATAAAAAAGAAGTTCGGCTATTATACACAGAGTTATAATAGTGTTTTAAAATGCCGTGTTTTTTTTTTTTTTTTTACGATTTTCGTCAACATTTTAACTTAAACGCTTGAAAAAAAAAAAAAAAAAAACTACTACATTACACTCAACTTTTTTGATCACTAAGCGCAACTTATAATGTACCTTTAAGCATTTCTGTTCGGTAGAAACAATGTTATTCCCATTATAAAACCAAATAAAAACAAAAACAAACGCGAGCATGTCAAATGCGCCTATAAATAGCTAAAAAAAAAAAATCGCTAGAATATTATGTCTAGAAAAGGCTAACATAAGTATTTTTATTTTTCGATAGTTTTAGGGTTCTGCGAATATTTTAAAACGAACTAAAACAAACTAAAACGGAACCGTTATTGCTGTAAACTTTCGCGTTTTATCCATGTTCATTCTCGGTTTTTTCGAATTATTAGGGAAACAGCCGGGAACATCAAAAAACCACACCTTCGATGGACCAGATACGATTTGCTTTCAGAAAAGACGCTACACTTGAATATCCGAACATTATTTCTGGTTGTAATGTCGCAATTAACAGACATAAAAAAAACAACAAATCATACACATAGTTAAACCAATACATTTCTAGCACGTTGCGCTCTCAGATTTTGAAAGAAGAATAATTTTACAACAACGTGCACGCGTTTTACAGCCCGTACATTATCACGGTGCACGTATAGACTCCGTAGGAAAATAATGTGATTGAAAGTTAATCCCGACACCTTTATAGACACTGCTTAATCCCAGCGAACACGGGCAGATATAAGTATACTAAAGAAATCGAAAAAACGACCTTCCAGCGCACCAACTGGACAAAATTGTCTTTTAGAAAAGTGATGGAATTCGAAACGAGGTTTCTGGTATAAAAGTTGTTTGCAGACAGGAGAAAAAAAAAATAGTAAAACCAATACATTAGTCGCCGCGCACAGGATCTAAAAAAAATATGGCTTAGTGCACTCGGTCGGAATGCGTATTATACTGCTGCTGCAGCATCTGGGCGCTTTTTTCCGATACATACGCGCGCGCCATCGCCGCCGAGACTAATAAATTATATACGTCCGTTTATATCTATTTTTTTTTTTTTTTTAGTTTTAGTTTTTCGCCGCCATCGGATATACGCGCGATAGCAGTAAATAGTGTTTCGTTAAGTAATAGTGTAGTAGGATAGGTATACGGCTAGTGTATATTCGCGCTCGAACACCGAAAATACAATTATACGAGATGGAGGGGAAAAAAACATCTGTACTGTACTGTACACTATCGATCGTGTGCATTGTACAGCCTCGACGGCCGAGAAATGGCTGTTTAACATTTTTATCGGCGTGGCTTTAAAGAGCATAATGTGCGTATATTATATAATATGCAGTCATCGAACAGTGCATTTTGAATCTATCAACGTTGCAGACTACTATATATAATATCATTGGTGATGCATAATATAATACGCCTAATGAATTATGTATCGTGTTTTTTCGATAGTATGAAAAATCGCGTTAATTTTTTTACTCGCTGAACAACGACGACGCAAGTGCACATGCCTGTATAATAGATACAGGGTGATCAGAATTTTATGATCCGTCAATTCCCTCGTATTTCCAAATATATGTAAAACACGAGGAAAAATGTACAGATAATGAAATTAAAAAAAAATGCCAGTGAGCCGTCACTAGAATCGAATTTTCCCATAATAGTTTCGTATAGTAATAGAAATATGGGTACTAATAATTCTATACTACAATAGTATCATACCACATCCAAAACGTAAACATCCAAAAGACACATCCTTGATATTGACGTCGTGTATATGTATTCGAAATTCCATCCTCCTGGATGAAGGTTTCTCCATCCTAAAACTTGTATTATGTATAGCTTCCCACAAAGGTAACTTAACACTCCACTCGTAACAACATGGCTAAATTTATATTGAAATTCAACCAGACTTTTATCATTTCAATAAAACAACTCTAATTGCTCGGTTTGAGTTTTCCCAGAAAGAGCTGAAAAAAAGTGAATAAAAAAACGGAAAAAAGATACATAACACAAGACATAATACAGCGCAATATAGTCTCCATTTTTGGGTTACATTCGACAAAAAATCGTATTGTACACTAAATACAATATAAAACCATACTTGGGTTCGAGTTTGTAGACGTTCTTTTGTGGGGTCTTTTAAATTTTTAAAACGACAATTTATAATATTTCTTTTTGCGAACATTAAATAATACGAACAACTTTTTAAATAAAAACTTTGAAACGCTCTCGGGTAATGAGTTAAAACGTTGACGCATTAAAATTGAAAGCTACCTACTGAAATTCGTTCGTCTAAACGTTTTAAACACAAATATAATTCTAGATTATACTATATATTATGTTATTTAATATATAAACGTTTGCGTTCAACATTTTTCTCTATTTCGCATATGTATTTATGATAAATTGGTGTAACACAAAATTATAAACACCCTATACATATTAGACAGGCGTATACGCATTACGCATACATTATAATCGCTTCGTTTCGAATTCAAAAATGCAATCGAATAGGCCGGTATAAATACGAAAAACTTACTTATAATAATATTATAATATGCACGTGAGATTTTTTTTTTTTTTTTTTTAAATATATTATATAACTGTAAACGAGTGCCGCCGCGAACTAATCTTCCGATCGATGGGTAGGATTTTTTTTTATTAAAATTTTAACCTGTTTTCAGAACTTCTACAATAATATTGTAGATTTACTGAATGTTTTTGAAATTACACGGTACAAGAGATTTGCATTCCGAAGAATTGAATTTTTTGAGTAATTCGATTCAATGCTAGAGTGAATTTAACCATTGTCAAACATTATGAAAAGAATATTATCGATGTCTGAATACGTTCGGTTTTTTGTAACCGACATAATATGAGCGTGTTCACAATGCTGAAAAAGAGCCGATGTTAGGGATGAAAGCGGCCACTGTTGTAGATGAAAAGTTAGGAAGGTAGGACACATAAGATTATTTCATTTATATTTGTAAGCAACGATAAACTGTTACGTGACGAAAGATGATTCTGAGCGCAGTTCGGTAATACATAATTTGAAGTGTGGTAATTTTTTTTGCAATTTTCTTTTTAATTTGATTTCAAAACGCTTATTAAAAAAAAAAAAAAAAATGTTGTCCAATGATTTTGGAAATTTTACCACGTCTAGGTAAGACCAATATAATTATTACCTATTAACTATTATTACCAAGTTTCAAATCTCTACGTGTATTTATAACCCAATTACAGCGAAACAGTTCCTAAAACTAAAATTCTTTAAAAGCTTAAAAGTTTTGGCCATGATACCGTAAGAAAGTAAATCAAAAAGACAACAAAAAAGGTATCTTGTGATTTTTTGATTAAATCATTTTTTCTGTTTTAGAAAACATCGTCCGTATTTCTACACAATAATGAAATCGTGAAACTGTACGTTTTTTTACGTTATTTCCCACTTTAGTGCTTTTATTTAAAAAAAAAAAAAAAATGGTGTCAAAAATCAAAAAATGACCGCTTTAAAGTATATACTAGAAAACTTGAGCTTTCAGAAAAGTTGTTATACGTAAAACTCTGAATAAGTTTACTAAGAAAAAACGTGTCCACAATCTAGAACAAAAAAAAAGAAATAAACATCTTAGTTTTTACGAAGAGCTCCCTCGCTACGCTAGAAATCTAAAATGCTTAAAAATAATATTTAAGTATCGAAAAAATCAAACGTACAAACGATGGTCATGCCTTTACGGAGATGCGGCACTCGCATCTCAGTCAATCTAACGGAGCGACGAAACAAAATTACGGTATTTATAACAGTGGCGTGTTGAAGTAGGCTTCGCCTCAGGAATAAAATAGATGAGTGGGTGGCTGATCAAATAATATGTTAAATATCGTTTGCGATTGAATAGTTCAGAGATCAGAGATGCCTTTAGTTTTGTATATTATACTATTTAAAATAGGTACCTACTTACGAATATGATGTAGTAAACATAACAGCTAAATAAAGTTTTTGCTGTTATTATATTTTGTAAGACATCCATAAAAATCCATGTTTTGCTTGGGTAGGTCCTAGATTTTTTGTTTTGCCTCAAGTATGGAAAATTATCAGCACGCTACTGATTTAGAACATACCAGGTGATCTATTTAAGTGGGCACACTCATTATCTCGGAACTTTTTTCGGATTTTGATTTTTAGAACATTTAAGAAACAAGCAGCTCTACAATTTCATGTTTATGTTATTTTTTGTCATCCTTTTTTTGGGGGATAAAACCATTACCTATTTTTATTTTACAAATGGATACCTGTATTAAAAATTCCATAAATAGACGGAGTATTAGTTAAAATAAATTTGAGTGTTGAAATATTTGATTTCTGTCTTGCCGTTGACGAGATATTCCACTTTTAAGTTTAGGTTAAAGGAGAAAATAGTGGTACATTATTAACTCGCCACACATCGTACCGTCACAAAAACGATACCCCACTACTAATTCTCCTCCAACGGCTCGAACACAAACTGAAAAGTGAAATATCTCGTCAACGGAGTGACGGAAATTAAAAATGTTAACACTAAAATGAGTTAATGAGTGTAACCACTTAAATGGATCACCCGGTACATATGGAGGGGGTGTGACACCCCTCCCCAAACTCAATATTTATACTTGCGCCGATTTAATTCGCGAGTTGATAAAAATTACGAGTAAAACTTATTTGTTTATTTATAGAAAAAAAATGGCCGAGTAATCGGAGTAAATAGTAGTTTAGAACATCTGTGTAGCATATTATGCCGAAAATGCCGATAACCAAAGGAAAAAATTAAATATATTGTGTGTTGTATTTATCATGTTTGTGTATGTAGATCCCCCACTCCCATTTATAATTGCCAGCGTCGGCCCTGCCGCTTACCGTTGAACGAAATTTTACTATGTTGTGTGTTTGTAAGACAGAGACAAAAGAAGTCTGTGTACGGCGTCCTCTTTTTTTCTATAGGTCTGTACGATGGCCAATGACTAAATCGTTTTTTTTTTTTTTTTTTTTTTCAATCGTTTACGTACTTGTCTACAACTGTGTTCGTAGAACAACAACCGTGATTTTCATTATTTTTCCATTGTTCGGCGCGGCCAATTTAACAAGTCTACGTAAATCGCGGTTAAGGTTTCGATTGGGATTGCCGGGGGAACGGGGATAAACTGCATTTGCTAGATTCGGGATTAGTCGATTAGCGTGAGTTAAGACGCGAACGGAACCTCTCTAGATGAAATTGTTTTCACACGCAGGTCTGTGCGGAGTGCAACATTGGAAACGCAAGATGTAAGAGAGTCAATCATAAATTTTAATTTTTTTTTTTCAACAATTCTTCTTGGATCTTGTAATGAAAAAAAAAAAAAAATGTTTAAAAAATCATCAACCGTTTTTGTGTCTCGCATTATATTATTATAGATTTACAGATTCCCGTTTTTGATTCGCTTATTCTTTTGTTACCGTGTCTTTCGTATTATTATTATAATTTCGAAGCCTACGGTTTTTTTTTTATATATATATATATATTATTCCTTTTACCTATTCTACCGTAACTGAAACAGACACGGTCTTGGCAGGTATAGTATGTATATACAATATAATAATGAAGTTTAGTCAACAATAAGAATTTGAATTATTTATTTATTTATTATTTTTTTTTTTTTTAACTAACCCTATAATATACCGAAAAAAAACTACACTAACAATACAAATATTTTTATCCGTATACTAATGAACGTCTAGGTATTTTTCAGGCGGTTTCTACGCTAGCTATTCAATACATATTATTATTATATAGGTACGTATCGGTGTCTAGTCGAAACAAACGATTTTCTATACAATGTGGCAGTCGTCGTTTTTATTTAGCGTCTATCACGTGTGCGTCTGTGCGGCCCGACGCGCGTTGGTCGCCTTCGGTTTTTGCACCAGGCAGGCACGCTATCGCCGTATATTATTATACCTACACAATATAAACTTCCAATTAAAAACAACTATAATGCGTATAAAAATAATGGACACGTGTGTGCGTCGCCTTTGTACCGCGTCGAAGTGACCGAGGGGCGGGTACGGGGCGGAAGATCCGCTGAGGTATTCCGCATTATACTCTCGGGCGAGTATAGGTACCTAGGTATAATATTACGTATGGTATTGTGTCGGTCTCTCGAACTTACCGAAATCTCGCGTTACGAGCAACGAAACGGGCGAGGGGTGGGGGAGTGGACGAAAAAAATATCCGAACGCAACCCGTACCGGACGTTCGCTGCACAGTATTTATACTTCATAATACTAATATAGAAACGCCGAAATTTATTGGTGTTTTTTTTTTTTTCTTCGGTTTTCCGGTCGTTTAAAAATCGTCGAGTATCCTGTATACACGCGTTCCGATCGGATATAGTGAATACCTATTTCGAATGTGCCAAAACCGCCAGAGCCGGGTTTCGTGTTAAGTACGCGCGTTTAAAAAACTATAACATCGAAAATACACTTTGAATTTGGCTCAATTTCATAAACATAACAAATTGTTACTATACTTCAAAAGTCACATTTTTTCCATCGTTTCATTTAATATGTTATCGAGACCTCTTGGACGCCCCCGTTTACGATGGCGAAATGTAGTGCGATGGGAACTTTAGGTGGATGATTGGACTGGAGAAAAAACGAGCGGATAAGGATCGACAACGGTTTAGTGGCCGATGATCCGAAGAAGAATATCTCATAGGGGAAAATTATTAAAACTATTATTTCTTATCGAGATGGGTACATACTATGAGTACGCCATCCACGCTATACAATATTATGTAAAAAAAAAAATTAACATACGAGCGCAAATATCAAATATAAAAATATTACAGTGACACACATTTCATTTGAAACTAAATGTGTTTAAAACTATTTTTTTTTTTTTTCAAATCGCAATTTATTAGATTGATAGGCCGAATACGTAACATGCCTGAGTATAATATTCGTTTCCTTTTTCTATCGATTTTGCACTATCACTATATGAATTTTTCGCTGTTTTTCCATTTTTGGGTTATTTATAACCTCGAGAGTGCAATCTCGCAGATTTTCGACAATATAAAGTTTGATAAAGACTTAAGTATAGGTATAAACAAAATTAATTAATTTTTTATAAGTAAGATATAAATAAGTTTCAAAATATTTCAACCAGAAACGAATTAATTAAAGTTTAAATTCCAAAACTTGTTCATGAAAAGTGAAAATTATGGAGCTGTAAAGCTGTTAATAACGCACAAAGGAATGCGAAGATATTGACTGGAAAAATCCAGATTTACCGAAGTTCGATAATAACTATCATTGATTTTATAATAACTTTGCACGTCACTATAATTTTGTAACTACCAATTATTTTTAGATTCAGAGTGGAATGAAGAATGTATTGGTACCATGTCCGTTCTATGATATTTTATAAACACCGACTTAAAAAGTCATAATTTTATATTGTAGGTTTTTCGTATTTAAACTATTGAATACCTGCTATTAAATGTACGTTATTTATCTGCCAGATGTATGGAAACTTCACTCGTTAAACAAAATAACAAAAGACAAAAAAAACCCAAGTATTGAGGAGGCCAGGGTTTGATTGCACGGGGTAACTAAATGCTAAATACCTACCTATCATCATGGCATGTCTATCTATACTATCGGAGACACGCCTAAGATACCTCCCATGTACTAATTCCTTATCCTATCTTCTTTCGCTACTCTACTCGTTCGCTTGAGTATTTTCATATTCGCTACACTCATTTTCTGTTCTACTTCAATTTCTGAAACTTTTAACCATACAACATAGTAGAGTACACCGCACTTTTGAAGAACCTGCCTTCAAGTCGCATTGAAATTCTCTTCTCACAATATAAAACATCTGACACTTTTCTAGAATATTTCCGACCGCACTTAGTCCTATATTTCACATTCTCATCAAAGTCGCCATTTATTTGTACAAAAGATCTTAGGTACTTAAAACTTTCAACCACGCTTATCATATCAATGTTTACTGTCGCTAGCTTTCTAGTTTGTCCTATACTTCAAAACTCTTACTCCATTCTGTTTTTTTTTCCACTTGTCCTAAGTACCTTTCCTTTAAGTGATAAACTTAATTCCTCAAGTCTATTATTAACCGCCTATCAAATGTATTTCATCTGCAAACATTAAGCACCATGGTACCTCTTCTCGCCTGTAGTTCTCACATATATCCGAGATGAGACGATCCGCCAAAGTCCTATTTTGTAATTCACTTATGTTTTTTGGCCGATGAAAATGTTGCCCCACCCTAAGAAAAAATTAAATGACGCACTTGGATCACAGTAAAATAAAATAGTGTTGGCCGAAAGAACAGACTATAATAAAGTCGGATACATAAAATAGTGGACTGGCCAAAAGTAAACACATAACTAATAACCGTTCGAAACTCCGTGGAAACGGGTTACGGTTTATAATATTTGACTGTGTTAAATAAGTTTGCTAGTAGCATTCACCGTTTTACAGTTTAATGCGAAACCAATTGATTCGTTTTAACTTTTAGTACTTTTTAACGAGAAACATAATTTTTTTTCGCGAAAATACGTGACGATAAATATAAAAATGACCGGTAAAAACGTGCAGCCGCCGGACAATAAAAATTTGACGACGGCCAAAAAATCGACCAAGAGCTCGCGCACCAAGTCTGTGTCGTGCGGTACATCGGCGGACGCGAACCAGAACGACACCAGCGACGACGGCGCTGTGACCGATGTTGTGCAACTGGCGACCGACAACCTCGGCGGTATTATCAATCTCAGACGCCGTAGACGTCGTTCACGCAGGTCCCGGAGGAGAAGCGGCAGGCGTAGGAGGCGTTCATCGTCGAGAAGATATCGTCGGCGGCCGAGCGCGGGCAGCGACGAGGATAACGACGACGACAACAGCTCTGTGACTTCCGAAGACGGAGATGACGACGATGACGCGGAAACCAGTGACGCGGTGTCTCGTCGAAGAAGACGGCGGCGGAAGTCCACCAGACGCCGTAGTTCGAAAGACGACGAGGAGAACGCGTCGACGGACGGCGAATCGTCGTCGACCGGCGGCAGCAGCACCTCGGCCGCGGAAATCACAGAGGCCCGGAGAAGCCGATGTGGCAGCCGCAGGAGACGTAGGAAGTCGTGTAGGATTTCCATGAGGAGGAGAAGCAGACGCTCGTCCAAGTGCAGGAAGCGCAGGAGGTCCAGACGTTGCAGCGGCAGTAGCGAGACCGACGGTGAAATGGACGGATAAGCCGAAATAAAGAAAATATCGGATTTTTTTTTTTAAATATACCTACACGATGATGCGCACAAATTATTTTCTGGTGTAGTCAATATATTTTATCAACACCTTTTGAAATAGTATGTATTTGTAACGATTGCTTTTACATGGTTTTTGAAAAGGGGGAGGGATCGAATAAACCGTACCAATTGCGAATGATGACCGCTGCTTTAAGGACAAATTCTCGCCTTCCTCTCCCATCCGCCAGATATCTCGATAATTCTTAGTACTAATAAAACCAACTTAGCAATTTCTACTCTTAGCAATTTTGCTCCAACTTATAATGATAGTGATTTCTCTAAAAGGAAATTTTATTGGGATGGTACTTTAGAGAGGTAATTTTTCGATTTTCTTAGTAGTTTTCTCAACATTTGTAAAAACCCGAAACAAAATACTGAGGAAAAACGAGATCCATTTTAATTTTGGAATTGGAGTAATTGGAATTTTACTATATCATGACATATTTATTGTTGACCAAACAACCCTATCAACTGAACTCCGCTTAGAATAGTTTTTTTCGTTAGCAATGGTTTATCGTTGCCAACAGGTTTGCATTGAATTACTTATAACAGTAGCTGCGTCCGACCCCATTATCCTAGGACGTCTTTTCGTAATACTGAATGTCCTCTTTTGCTCTAGTGATAAGTCATGATTATTCGAATAATAAGTGTTCCTTTATTGGATTCCTTTGTCCGAAAATTACTCATCCTGATGTTATGTAATAAAATTGAAAATAAAGTTCAAATTTTTATTTTATGAAAATAAAAAAAAAAGGTTATCGTCGCCTACAAAATTTAAATTTTTCACAAAAACTTGATCGTAGGGAACATTTTATTTAGTGTCATCAGCTGTGATTACCAGTGGCGTAATAATATTATGCCATACGAATTGGAGATTTTAACAAAAATGTTTTCGGCTTTTGTTGTACATATTATAATTTATAATAATATTATTCTCTGCGGAATTGAAACCCTTTCGTACCTTCGGTTTTTTATTTTTTTTTTCCTCGTTTTTTTTCCTTTGATCATTGCTTTTTCCCGGCTATGCTTTTAGTAGGTACCCACACAATATTATAAAAATTCCATTTCCGACCTCCGTCCTTTTTCTGGAACCATCCGCGATGTCACTTGTGACATATCTCGCAGTTTTTTTTTAATACTAATAATATATTCCGTCCTTTTCCTTGACTACTCATTCGATTTTTTTAACCGGTCGCGCTACTCCCTCACACACTATCATACCTTTTCATATATTTTATACCGAAACTGATACGTTCATTCAAAACAATGTTTTCTGAGTTCCAACTACCACGGATCGGTTGACCAAATA
Organism: Cinara cedri; assembly: GCA_902439185.1. Lineage (NCBI taxonomy): Eukaryota > Metazoa > Arthropoda > Insecta > Hemiptera > Aphididae > Cinara > Cinara cedri. The sequence continues at coordinate 589,178 of CABPRJ010002387.1, read as the reverse complement.
CCTTCGATTAGTTAGGGAGAGCCTCTTTTGATTTTACGGATCTTTTTAGATTTTTCTTCTCATAAAATGATTATTGGAATGTATAGACTAAAAAAATATCTTTTTTACCTCTTTTTCGAGAGACGTGTTCCAAATAAATTATTTTCAGTGGGTAAAACATGTTCGGACGCCAAATAAAATAAAAATACGTATTAAAACGATTTTAGAGATAAAAGAAATACAACGGACGATATTTTAACGGAAACTAGTTTAAACAGTTTTCAAAAACGGATTTCAAATAAAACTATACGTACAAAGAAGTCCCTCGGGAATACCGTCATTGTACAACCGCCGTTAAAATTGTCTATGCGCGACCCTTTGAGTACTGCGAAGTTCTTTTGGAACGAACAGCGCGGTTTTTCGTTTCGGTTTTGTTATTTGCCGCACGTAATCGATAGTACAGGTACGCAATATTGCCCGTCTGGACATTTAATAATCATAAACTACACTGCTGTACTTTTGAAATATTCATATTGGCGCGGTGCAATGGCGCGTATGATCCGCTAAACTGGGTCAAATAATATTACTGTCGTTAGTCGCGTTTTTTTGATCCGAGGTTCGAAACGAACCACGCATCCGAACGGAATACTCTTCATCGCTAATTCACATCATTACCGATAACATATTATGAATAATTAAATGATTACGATAATAAACTTGATACTCTATGGTGTGTATTTCACCGCTGGTCCTTATCATATCCGATACTTCTCCCGTGCGGGAGTCATAATGCGAAAACCCAACGTGAAACCCGGTCGATAAAAAACCACGGCGGATTTAGATAAAGCAATAGGGAAAACGCAAACAATCGTGTCTACAGTCATCGGATTCGAAGGCGATCGCATTGATTATATTACGGGCGCCGCGCTATGAGGTCGACAAGACGCTTTAAAACAAACAAACGTCATATTCTCTGGTCGGTCGGTGGGCGGGGGCGTCGTTACCGTATTTTCGCCGGATGTACGGGGTTTCATGCGGGTCATTTTAAATATTTTTCACCGGGCCGTATGAAAACACACATATACAACACCTGCGTATATATTATCCTGCTTTTGAATGTTTCAATAGATTACGAATCGCAATAAACACAAACGGTAAAAAGCTATTTAAAATCTAAAAAAAAATAATAAATAATTCATACTTCGGGTATGAAAACCAATAAATAATACATACAAACGTTGAATACGATACATGCGGCAGACAGCATTTAATATTCACAATACTACCGATTGGTATGTATAATTTTTCGCGTTTTTTGCAAAATATGTCGGTTCCACTGGGGTCTGCGGTGGGCCCGTTTCGGCCCGGGGACGAACGGGTTGAACGCCTTGAATTTTGTGCACATACCGCCGCAATACACTCGCGCTCACCTTTTGCGGCGGTAGATATCAAATTATAATATTATTTTTATTGCTGTGTACAATTTTTTTAATTTTTTTTTTTCTATTTATGTATATACATAACGTTAAAACGATAAAACCGTCGCGTTTGCGTCAGTAAAAATTCACCGTAAACTTATCTTGCACAGCGACGTATTATTATGTTCGTACGTGGTTCGTTACAATTTCCCGGAGGTGTAGTTTTTATTATCGATATTTTATACGCGGCAATAATATACGGACGGTGCCTATAAATATATAGTGATAACAGGATGTCGTTGTTGTTGTTGTTCGGCCGCCGCTTTTCTCCTTCAATACTGTTTAAAAATTATAACGAACTATATTTAATGCCCATTCACACCGGCCGCGCTTAAAATTTAAGTAGTAGTTAAGGCCGCCTTGACATAATTTTTCCGTTGCTTCAACACTGACTCGATTTGTTTCAAGTAATGCCCAAAGCTTAAACTGAACCGTGATTCAAATGCGGCTCGAATATTTAAGTATTCCTCAAGACGTGTTGTCAATATTTCAAATACTGATTACAGTTTACGATGTCGAATTTAAAAACTACAATCATATAAATATAAGTATAATGTAAATATAAATTCGTTTTATTTTTGACATTGATTTCCGCTTTACTGTTTTGTTTGTTATTATTGTTCGTTGGTTTGTAGTAAATTTGTAGTACCTACTATGAATGTGAAATTCACCCTTCAACGAAGAATCTGTCATTTTTATGAAACACCATTGGTACGATCATTAAAATGATGAATTGATGTTCGCGGAATATGTTTTATGTAAATTTTTAATTACTTCAGTTCATAGTTGTTGAAAATTGTAAAATTTGTTGGCTCACAACCCATACAAATGTTAAAATTATCGTTTAAAATTAGGAACAAAATACCGAAAATGACATTAAGTATTCCTTACCTAAGTTTTCTTAAAAACCGATGGTGAAACACAATCATAACTTCATCTTAATTTAAAGATTAGTTTAAATTAACTTAACGTTTAGTGAAGTAAAACTAATACGAGTTTAAATCCGGATTTGAATTGTTTTCTCCAATTTTGTAAAATTTGAATAATTGTTTTACACGTTAATATCAATTTTAATATTGTTTTAAGTCATTTTCTCTAATCTACTGTCCGATACTCATTTAAGGTTTGACGAAAGTTTGACGGATTTCAATTTTGTAAATGTGTTATATAGTTTCTACGTTGGGATTATTTTTTTGAATTTCCATTCTCGTTATCATAAGAAAAAGATAACATACTTTAAGAATATTCTTCAAAAATACAATCAAATTTTTTTACGATTTCCAGTAAAATAACCTAGAGAATCTTAATCCGTTTTCAAAATTAAAATCCGCCAAATACAATTCATACGGTTTTATCTGGATTTTATATTCACTGAAATAAACAACGCCGTCACCAATCCACTTAAGGGTCCTGGAAGTGGTTTTTTTCAAATATCTACGATTACAGTTAAAACGTCTTTATAATTATGAACAACAAATTGAATCAGTTTAAATTTTATATTAAGGGACCTGTCAAAATAGAGATTTCAAGGTTAACACTCCAATTTCGTAGAGAAATCCAATTAGGATATTTTTTCAGGAAAGATGGCCACTTTCTATCGAGCGCATTCCGATTTTTTATTATATAACTGAAAAAATAAAAATATATTGAAAAATTCGTCATAATAATTCAAAATCCAATTATATTACGTTTGGAAATAAAATGTTCAAAATCCAAGATTGGAGAATCAAAAATCCAGATTATTTAAAGAATTGTATTTTATTTTATTTTTTTTTTAAACAAAAATATATAAAAATTCAATAGCAAAAAAAAACGGATATACTCCGCACAATGGGTGGGCCACTGTTGTAGATGAAAAGGAGAATTTAATGTATTTCGATTAATCGTTTTTAATGAAAAACGATTCTGAACGGAATTCGGTTATACATGTTTTAAAAGGCCGTAATATTTACGATTTTCGTCAATATTTGATAAAAAAAATTCTTATAAAAGAAAAAAATTCTACATTAAACTCAACTTTTTCTTATTGAACACTAAGTACATCTTAAAAGTACATCTACTGTTAAATTTTCAAGCATTTCTGTTTGGTCTAACTATTTTATCCACAGAGTAAATTACGTTAAAACTGGCAAAACTAAAATGTCTATTAAAAGCTCAAATGTTTTGAAAATTGTATCACGTCTATAAATGGTAAATTTAAAGTTTTCTTCTAAATTTAAAATTTCTACAAACATTTGAAACTGAATGACAACAAAAAAAAAAAAAAACTGAAAATATTAATACCATTATTTTCGGAAATTTTCCCGTTTTCCTTATGTTTTTTTTTCCCAATTATTTTGAAAACTACTCGGAGAAAACCAAAAAGTGTGAACTCTCTAAAGTACTACCTCCGAACAATTTCCTTTCATAAAATATGCTACACTCGAAGGATCAAAAATAAAAAAAAAAAATAAACATCATTGTAAAACCAATGCGTTCCTCGCTTCGCTCGGGATCTAAAAGGAACAGTCACTCGAACAAATTATTTTTATTACACGGGCAACGATATTGTAAACTATCTCTGTGAACATTTTTCGTCGGGTTTTCGATTTGGAAAAAAAAATAATAATAAAATAATAGTAATCGTACTTATATACATATTATTACAGTCGTTTATTATTATTTTATTATTTGAATATATACAAGTGGGTAACTTGTACCGAAACGACAACGGTTCGGTACACACACGCCGTAATAGTATTGTAACGCTGCAGTCGGGGCGGCCGTGTGTTAAACCCTTTATTACTCGGGTAGGGGGAGTGGGCGAGTGGAGGACGGGAGAGTCCTATAAAATGACCCGTAAAATAATTTGGAATTTATTTTTATTGTCTGTGCCGCGTGTCGTTTAACCGAAAACTAACTACGTATTTATAAATATAGGGGGTTAACCTATCTGTGTGTAGGTACGTTTTTATGGCGCTCGATATTGAAATAATCGAATGGCTGGTTAAAATAATACAATAAAGACGACGCGGTACGTAATATGAAAAGAGAGAAGAAAAAAAAAACCAGTTGTTTACGTATATCATAATAACTTGGCTTGACTTTGGTTTAAATCCGTTTGTTTTTTTTTTTTTTTTACTCCTTTTGTGTCTGATATTTTTTTCGGTTTAGTAATAATCGTAACCGAAAAACACATCATCTTAAAATGACACCGATTTTCCGGCTACGGTAACGGCATCTATACGCCTGTATATTCTCGACCGCGGTTTTATCAAAAAAAAAAAACGTTTAAAAACTACTGGTTTTTTGTTTCAGATTCTGGGCGGAACGAGGAATGTATTGGTTTTACAATTATTATGTGTAATTTTGTGTTTTTACGTATCGCGTGTGTGTTGTATATCCTAAATTTTCCACCAGCAAAGCCCAACAAAAACCGAGAATTCGGTCATTTTCGATTCCGATGAGCGCGCCGGCGATAATACGCAGTTCAAACGACGGTGACCGCGGTTTACGTTGACGGGACGGCGTGTTTTGCCTTTCGGAATCGCTGAAAAAGAAAACAACGCCCGCCGTTCGGCGCGCTCCGCGGCGGCGAGCGATCGAAAGAGTACGCGGCGGGTGGGTAGGGGGAGGGGGGGGGAGCAGGCGGAATCCGTTTTTCTTCAATCGTCAAAAACACCGTCCGGCTTCCGGTGGTTCGACGGAAGCGCCACGGGAAACGCCGTCCGGCGGCGTCGTTTTCGACGCGGCCTCACGACGCAGAACCGCGGGGAGTGAAATGCGAATTTCGCTCGGGCCGCGTACGCGTCACGCTAACGCGGGCGCACTCGACTAACGGACTGATAATATACGGGGACGAGCGATGTCCGCCCGGGGCCGTGCGCGATTTCGGCGATTCGCGATTTACGTACGGCGCCGTCCGCGGTGACGAACGCGCGCGGTCGTCCTCGGAGCGGATTGTCGCGGCGTAATTTTAACCCGGTTGCGGCGGGCACACGAACGCGTGACGACATCGCGGCCGGCGGGCGCGAACGTCGCGGGTGCGTTTCCGAAACGCGGTCCGGTTTTCCGGCGACGCGAAGTCCGCGCGCCGCGCTCCGGAATTCCGCGCGGGCGGACGCGCACTCCCGAACGGCCGGCGCACGGCCAACCGCCGTAATGCCGGACAATAGACGCGGGACTGGTTTTGCCGTACGCAACCGGCGTCGGTACGGCCGCGACACGCCGCGTCCGGCACTCTAATCGGCGGCCTCCGGACGGTCCGAAACGTTGTGGCCGTTGTCGCCCGCCCGATATAGTGTCTGTTCGGGGTGATATTATGGCGATACGTCTAATTGTTTAAATCGTTTTTGTTTTTTTTTTTTTCGACGTTTATCCGTGAGCCGCGCCTCGGCGGCGACGGGGGCGGACGACGGAGCGGCTGACGGCAGGCGCAATACGCCGTGTGTCGATCGCGTCCACGACCGACTCCGTCGCGCCGCGCCGCCGACGCCTGCGGGACGCTACGTCTGGGATTTCGGTGCGCCCCGCGTTTCGTTCTGAAATCGTCGCACCAGCGCGCACCGTGTAGTGCACTTTTGAACGAGAACGCCCGTATGAAACACCGTGTTTTTTCGTTTTACATTTTTCGAAAAGTTTCGGTATAGGTCGTTTTCTTGGGGGTTTTTTTTTTTTTTAGAACATTCCACGGTTTCGGGGGGTAGGGGGGCGTTTTCGGAATTTTATTCAAAGACATCCGACACGCTAACGCGATTTTTAGCACCAGATATGACAAACTGTTAAACGTGTACTCGTATTGTATACGTTAATTTAATGTTAACACCTGACGATCGAACAGATTATAACTTCTCGGGCAAAACCGACGTGGTATATTTAGAATCGATAGATTTCCCGTTCGATACTTTGTTAGAACGATAAAACCGACTACGATAATATTTTCGTTCAGTACGGTTCAGTCTTGTTATTGTTAAGCGAATTTATAATGTCATAATTTGTATCAAGACTATTTAAAAATGTATACACTTTTAATGCGTTATTAAGAATTTTTAGGGCATAAAAACATTTTTTAAAGGGCGTTTCCCCCCCCCCATTCCCTGATATTATAACAATACGCGTATTTATTTTATTTTAATTATGTATCCGACTGATATGGAACACAAGAAAAACAAGCTAATTATTACTTAAATTAACTCAATAGCAATTATATTAGTTTCTGTTTTTTTTTTTTTTTTTTTTTTAACAGATGTACCTATCTTAGTTTATTGTGTGGCCATTTTTTTAGAAAAATGCTTCGCACCGCCCTCGAAAATATTTTCTTTTTTAAATTTCGTTTTTTCACGTTTTAACAATAATTTCAACCGAAACGCCACCAATTTACGTTCCGAGTAACGTCATTTTTCGCTACGTCGACCGCATCGGACAGACTGAGATAGTACGGGCGGTTATGAGGCATCTTTAAAGAGGCATCTGCCTTTCTAGTTTTCCAACGGGCGATCTGCGAAAAACGTGTGTACGTTAAACAAACAAAAACGGATTGACGAAAATTTTGTTTTGTAGATAAAACCACTCGTCGTCAAAAGCGTAGACGATGACGTTTTAAATACAACATTGTCTGGTGTCTGCTAACGGGTCACTGTCGAACTGTTCGATAGTTAATCGCGTCCGAACCTATACGAATACAGATTAAAGACTATCCGATAATTTGACGAATAGTTTTTCTTCGACGGGTATCGGAATAGGTTATATTTTATACAGTAGCGAATAGTTTTTTTGGTGTAACGTTCGTTCGAAAGTATCGTTGCGCATAATTTGTGTGGAAGCACTGCGGCGCACTGCGGGTAATATTTCGTAGAATTATTCACGGCTGCAATCAGTGTCCCGTCCCAATAGCGGTTTTTTATACCGATTCCGTCCCGATTGAAAACGATAACATCAACGTTAAAATACATAAAATGTTAAACACACCAAATCCGAACGCAGTTTACACATTTTAATAAATAAAAATTTGTTATCGGATTAAATTTATAGAGACATTTTTCCTATCGATGTTAAAATACATAAAACATTCAAACAGTATTAAAATATTAATGCATACTAGTTCGATTATTTGGTGTGATAGCTGAAAACAATATTGTCTTCGATATTTCTAAATAACGTAATCAAAGTAGACGTAAACCGTATGCTACATTGATACAGTGTAAAAAATCCGAAACGAGACGAAACTCGTGTGACTAAATAAATTACAGGGGACGGAACTCTCGTGTAACTGAACAAATGCCACGGGCCGGAATTTGTATATCCATTATAAAAACCCGTGGCGGAACAAGTATACCATTGAATTCAAATTTTACATTCGGGACGGAACTCGGATGCAGCCTTGTATACAAATCTTGTTTAACCGAGAGTACGTAGAGGAATGGGAGTTTGTAATTTGCACCACTATTCAGGTAGCCGAAAATAATGTTTGCGATTCACATCAAAATAAGGGTATGCAATTTACGCCATTGTGGGTAGTTGAAAATAGTGTTTGTGATTTGCACCGTAATGAGTGTCTATGGATTCGGTTGTCGAGTGTCTATTCAATTGACCCACGTGGTATAAAAGCAGGCCTATGCTACTATTTTTTAAATGTTTCAAAAATGATTGTTTTCTTAAAAAAAAAAAACTTATCTTTACAGTATTCGGTTTCTAAAGAATGAATTTATTAATATACACTCGTCCTATATGGAGCTGTTTTTATGGAACATTATTTTTACATTATTTGATTGATGTTCTCAAACTTTCGTTTGTTTGTATATTGTTTCAATTTCCCTCACTTAAAATAATAAAATTAGATTCTGAGCGGAGCGAGGAATGTGTTGGCTAATGATTGTGCAATGGTGTTTGTTTTATTTCCGGGATTTCTGACTACCGGCCACTTTATCCAGTAATCGTTTCAACGTTTGACGATATTTTCGAACACTTAGATTTTTCAAAACATTCAGGGAGTACACTGCGGTTATGCCGACCTTGGTTTTTCAAATGAGAACCTATATAAAGAATTCCATAAACAGAAATAGAAACAGTATTACTTCAAATAAATGTCGGTGTTATAATGTTTGATTCCCGTCCAACCGTTTACGAGATATTGCGCTTTTAAGTTTAGGTAGAGGAAGAACAGTGCACTACAATCCAAGAATCAAAATTTTAATGCATACGAAATTTAATCGAAAAAAAAACAATAGGATGAGCACGGTTAGTGAATCGTTCTGTATGTTTATACTCATATTATTATGGTAAAATTATAACTTGTGCATTATATGTTTTCTTTAATAATATCTGTTTAATATTGTACCTATTTTCCCGTTTTTCCTACTATTTTCTCGGTTTTCTTATGTTTTCCCATGTGAAAACTCAAGAAAAAAAATCAAAAAATGACTTCCCCCTAAAGCACCTCTCTAGTCAGATTTCCTTTTAGAAAAAGTGCTATCATTGTAAATCTGAGCAAAATTGCTGATAAAAAAGTTGTTCACTAGAAAAATGGTATGCCATTATGCGTTACAAAAATAAATACAGTTAAAAATCCCAGGAAGAGGCAATTGCCCCTTCCCCCTCCCCATTTTTCTGGCGCCCTTGAAATAAGATAAATATTTACAAACATGCACCGCAGCGTTACCGATTATATTGCTTTTAATTTTAACGTATTACATTTTCTACCAGAAAATGGCTCTAATCGAAAGTACCAAGAGATCTATTTTGTTGAATTTTCGGTCTATTTGATGAGTAAATGGTGTCGGGATCTAATTTTATAGGAAAAAAAAAAAAATAATAATCAAAAAAAACCTGATCGAAATTAAACTAATCCCGATGTAAAGTGTCGCCATTGGGTGGCTACTTTTTTTTCATGCGTTTCAGGCCATAATTTATTTCCGCACACAAGTTTTCGCGTGCAAACACTGCTTAAAAGATTGTTTGTTTTAAAAAAAAAAAGTCATGGAGTGAAAAATCGTTTTTGATTTTCCCCGTAGTTTTCTGAATATTTCAGCAAAACCGGGGGAAAAAAATAGAAAAAAATTGACGGAAACAATAGTTTAAATATTTTTAGTTTTATTAATCGATTGTGTTTTAAATAAAAAAAAACATTCATAGAAACATGTAGTTTTGACAAAAAGGATTGTTTGTTTTTCTGTGGACAACTTTTCTACCAGAAATCTTGTTCCGATTTACAACTATAGTATTTTTTCTAAAAAAAAATCTGACAGACGAGGTACTTGAGGAGGTAATTTTTTGATTTTCTCCTGGAATTTTTCCAATAAACGGGAAAATAAATATTATTAAAGAAAATATAAAATGCATATTATGTAATTTTTTTACCATAATATGACGTGTATATTGTTGACAAAGATTTTGGATTTAAATTTTTTAGATTCGAATGCAGATAAAATATTATTACATTAAAATTAAAAAATAATCATATTGCAGCTGTTCGCGCTATCTGTTGAATGTTTCCCGTAGCTGACGTACAGGCGCGGCTGTTCGATAGAGCGCATTAGCGGCGTGTGCCTAACGAGGAATATTATGAGAAAAATAATAAACGGACGTACTTCGCACGATGGGCGGTGGGACACTGTTGCAGATGAGAAGTTGGAAAGGTTGAGAATAAAAGTAATCCGTATCAATCATGATTATCGAAAAAAAAATTCCGAGCGCAATTCGCATACACGTGTTTTGAGAGACTGTGTAATATTTACGATTTAAAAAAAAAAAAAAATTACATTTCGTACATTTTCCCGTTTTCATTACGTATGTTCCAACGAAAACCCCTGGAAAAAATCGAAATAATGACCTATTCAACGTATCACCCCAGATGAACTACACTCACACAAACGGATCATGATTCCAAGCACAAAAGTGATTCACCGGATAAAAAACAAAAAATAAATAATTATAAACATTATTGTAAAACCGACGCGTTCCTCGCTCCGCGCAGAATCTAAAATTGAAACTTTTACGCGAAATAATTTTATCGTTTGTTCGTCAATAGCGCGAAAATGTACACGCCGCCGTTCACGCCGTGTGTGCGTAATACTCGTAATTTTTTTTTTTTTCGGCTATATTCGCATTTCCGGAAAAAAAACAACGCACGAATCCTGTTGAAACGTACACATTCGCGTTTGGATTTTAAGTTGGCGCAACGTTCGCGAAACAGCATTGTTCCGTGTATTCCGTGTATATCTGTGGGCGACGATAAACCGTTTCCTCACGAAAAACGATCTGGAGCGAAGTCGGATCACGCGCGTTTTTCAAAGGCGGAAATATTCGCGTTTTTCGCCAATATTTCATAATAAAACTCTCGTGAAAAAGAAACTTCATTGCACTCAACTTTGGTTTTTTTCTCGTTTCTCTCGACCACCGACTGGAACTCGTGACAATTGACCGCGTGTTAAATTTCCAAGCGTTTCTGTTTGGTCAAATACCCACCGAATAGAAACTACTCCCGTTGCGCACGTCAGCTTCGCCGTTAGTTTTTCACACCGTGTCGCGTCCAAAATTCATAATATCACTGAATCTCGCTCGCCGACCCATAAACTCACGATCCTGGTAACAACGGCCATATATTAAAGTAACCTTTCGAAAAGCACGACAGCGTCCGTAGTTGTTAAACGTTTAAATTGCCGTTCGAATATTATTATTCTACTGTTTAACCTCGCTCTCGAACCGACAGTATGGGATCCTGGTATCTGCGGACTCGTGAAAATCATTTTTCGAGACTAATAAAACTAATACAGTGTTTGCAGCGTACCTCCGTGCGCCGGACGACCGTTTGAGTTCGACGGTGGTCGTCACTAGGTGTCGCCACAGCAATCGTCGTTCGTAATAATGTGTAGATAAATTGCGTACCGACTTACCTAATAAAATATGGGACCCTGGTGACTGAGGACTCATTGAAACCACCGTTTCGGTCCTCCGTTCAGTACACTAGTACACGAATCACCTAACCGAACCCATTAAAAAATAACGTAGGCGCGTATTAACATTTTTTTTAAAACGATCAAGTTCATATTGAAATTCGATCGTCGCATTCTTATTTCAGACCACCTGAAGGATATAAAAAAAAAAAAAATCAATCAAATTTACGAGTTTGAACTTTTTCGGTCCAGAGGGAACCACCCGAAAGTATCAAAATGTACCGGAGAAAAAACGTAAATGTATCAGAAACACAATACAGTGCAATAATCTCTATTTACGAGAGGAGGGGGGGGGACTCCGAATATTTAACGAGAGACTAACTGCAATAACGTTTGACGTTTTTTGAAAACAAATTCGCCGATTTAAAATTATTTTAATTGCCGTTTAAAAGTTGTACGGCAGTATGCAATTTACGAACGACGTTAAATTAATGCAAACCCCATCCCCCTCTTCCCCGTAATATAATTAATATAATATTGCCATGTGAACGTTTATAAAAATTTTAAAATTCTGTTCAGTCATAACTCATACTCGTACAGTGTAATTATTATTTAGTGCGCAATGCGTACGCGACAAAAACGTGTATCCGTTTTATTGCAATTATTGTAATAATACGAAAAAAAAAAAAAAAAAAAAACCCGGTCATACTTCATGGGGATTATTGTGTCAGCAATTCAACGACAGCCAAATTTTAATGCCGAAAAAATTTAAAAATACAACAAAATATGAGTAATCTAATATCGAAACTCATAAATTTCGGCCGATTTCCGATCGAAAAGCTTGATGTAAATTGATTAGAAATTAGCTTTTTGGGGGGGGGGGGGGATCCGGCTTATAAACCACCAGTTCCCGTAGTCGAGTTGGGTAGAGAAGACCGTTTTACTATTTTTTTCGCGATTTTTATTTGGTACATGCCTTCCCGTTGAAAATTCTTGGGCGCGCCACTGTGCAGAGCCCAAGATATTCTTTGAGAATACACTCCCAAAGAAATTGATTGGAACACCGCCGTTTGTGGCGTCATTCGGGCCTGCAATTGACCCGTGGGTCGGTTTAAGTTCAATAGTGACAAGGGACGCTATTTTTTTTTATATATATATTTTTTTTTTTTTTTTTTTTGAAGTCCTATAGTCCGTATTTTTCGTTTTCAATTTGAGCACCGTTCGTCCGGCGCCAAATGTCTTGAGATTTTTTTTTTTATTACCACGGCGATTTACTCGTATAACCCGAATGCGTTTTTTTTTTTTATAGCGTCCGGCAGTGTAAATATTTTGAACCGTTTAATGTTGTTATAAACGATCGGTCGTCGCAATTGTATGATCCGAAACCGTTTTGCGCGTGTGAACGAAACCGAAACTCGTATGGTTACAATATTGTTTTGCGTATTGCGGAAAACGGTCTCGTATAAATCACTTACGGTACACTATTATTGTTTTTTTATTAAATTTGGCCACCCGCCGGATCTGATGACGTTTACGGCGATTTGTGTTTCGTTCACGGTCGATTTATACAGCGAGAAAATTGTTTTGTTCGCGTACAATTATTTTACGATCAAAAATATATTCTTTTAGTTCACACGCCGCAAACGAGAAACGTGCAGAAAACGCATCACGCACTCAACGGACGGTGCCTGTGTTTCTGCGGGCATCAGTCCGTGGATCCCAGTACACGATTGGGACGATTGGCCTAATTGTGACCAATGTTTTCGTTGAGTGTCAATATCTATTGGCCCTACCCTCCCCCACCCGCTCGCAAAAATGCGTCTGGTCATAAGTACACGAGTGCAAATGTCGGGAAAACGGGTTCTTCTTCTTTTCGGACTTTTTTGCTTGCTGACGATATTATTCAACAGTGTTTTGATCATTATTTGTAGTTATTTAACCCAGAAATCGTTCCGGACAACTTTATGTTTTCTGAATCAAATATTTATAATTTATACCTTTGTTGGTGAGATTGAGTAGGTACTGCATTTGTGATAGTCAAAAATTATTATAACTACAATTAAAAAATCAGTGTCAACCATTCTACCATTTTTTTTTTATTTTTTTTAACATAACAACAAATTATAAACACCATAGTTCAACAACGTATGTATTTAATCGATAAAAATATCGCATTTTTTTAAAATTAGATTTTATCCTTATGAACTTAAATAGTTATGATCAGCAAACAGAGTATTAACTAATGTCTAATATGATTTTGACGGAAATCATAAGAAATATAGCATTTCAAAACTTCGATGAGAATCATATTCGCCATCAATGGTTTATACTGTTGCTTAGGGATGTAAATTAAATACCTTTGTGTACCTCACTTTTCCAACATCTACAATAATCGTGCACCCATCGTTAGCTCTTTTTATTTCCGCTTGAACTTCAAAATTTGCAAAAACATGTAGAAATCGCGGAAACATCTAAATTATTTTCAATTAGTCAGTTAAAATTCACAAAACCGTATGCAATTTATCAACAGCTGTCTAGAATTGTTATTATTACTAGTTTTTGAAATATTACGTAAAATCAAATTGTTCCTCAGTTACCAGGGTCCCATGTAATGATATTAATTGTTTTATTTAGGTCATTCTCTCGTAAATCATGATGATGATTATATTGTGTCCACAAAGACCAGGGTCCAATGATATAAGACATAATATTATATTTTATACAATAATTCAACTATAGATATATAAAAACTAAACAAAATTTTACTAGTAGATACTGGTGACAGGTGCGAGTGTGCGACAACTGTTGTAGATGAGTAGTATTGATGGGTAGTGATGGGTCGTGGGTAGTGGGGAAGATGGGATACATAAAGTTATTTAATTTATACCCGTAATCAACGATAAACCATTGATAACGAAAAAACGATTCGGAGCGAAGTCCGGTTAAGCAAATATCGAAAAACCGTAATAATTACGATTTTCGTCAAAATTTGATTTTAACTCTTATAGAAAAAAAAAAAAAAAAAACTACATTAAACTAATTTTTTTTTTTTTGATCACTAAGTACGGCTTATAATGAACCTTCTATCAAATCTATTACGTCTAACCACTAATCTACAGAGTACCTACCAAATAAAAATAATGTGAATAACTCGCAAAATTGCAATGTCTATAACGAGCTAAAAAAAAACTCACAAGTGTCAGATTAAACACGAAGAGCACCTTGAAAACTTTTTACGATCAATAGGACGTTAAAAGTCCAGAGTTTTAAAAAAATAACATTTATATAAATGAACATGTACAATGTCGTTGTCATGGAGTTATCTATTTTATTTTATTTCTTATCGATTCTGAGTGGAGCAAAGAAGCTTATGGTTTTACAATGATACTTTTTTTTTCCGTCGACAACATACTACCAGAGATCTTGCTCCGATTTTTAAGTGCACCACCTTTTCTGAAAGGAAATCGGTGTTTGGAGGTACTTTCAGAAGGTCATTTTTCGATTTTTTTTCAAAAAAAAAAAAAAAAGTACTAGGATAATGGTGACGGGTGCAGCCCCTGTTATAGGTCATTTAATATATATCTGTTAGCAACGATTGACCGTTGTTAATCAAAAAAAGATTCTGAACGGAATTAAAGCTCATAAACGTTGTATCAAAAATAGGACAGTTCAATTTAAACGTAATCTCACATCCATTCCAAAAGATTTTTGGAAATGAGTTTCGAAGAATACCAAATCTAATCACATACCTAATACTTTACACCTGGATGAAAAAATATGTAATGACCAGAAAGAAATCTCAAATCTTTTTTCAACATGCTTTTCCTCTGCGTTCAGACAATCCCCCTTAAGTACAAACTCTCATCCTCACGAAATCAAAGAACTCAGTTCAGCTTTCTCACTTCCATCTCAATATCATATTTCTATCAATGAAGTCACAGATGGTCTTCATTCTTTATTAAAATCCACATCTTCTGGTCCAAAATAATATCCGGTTTCTTTTTAGCAAACTGTGCAAATTCTATAGCGTATCCTACATTCTTGTTATACTGTAAATCTTTATCTGAGGGCATTTTTCCCTCCATTTGGAAAACAAACTCAGTTACACCAATATTTAAAAAAGATGACGAACATAATATTAAAAACCATCCTTCTATTTCTAATCTGACGCAATTTGGTAAACTTTTCGAAATACTATTCTTAAATATTATAATATTTCTTATAATAATATAATAATATATAATGCCGTCACTTAACAATATTTTCTATCATAGACAACACAGTTTCAAACCGGGTAAATCAAAATTGACTTGCGATTTATCATTTATAAATTGCATTCATAATGCTTTTAAATATAAAAGTCAGGTAGATATCATTTACACAGACTTTGAAAAGACCTTTGATCGCATTGATCACAACCTTATGATTTATGCCGCGCGTCGTCTAGGCATTGGTGACCCTCTACTGTCAAGGTTACATTCTTACCAAACTGATCGTCAACAATCCATTAATATCCTAATATTTAGATTAAACACTTTTACCGTTCCCTCCGGCGTTCCTCAAGACGGTCATTTGTCACCCCTCTTATTTTTTATTTTTCATAAATGATATTTCGTCTGTTCTTAAAAAGTCTCAATTCCTATTATTTGCCGATGACTTAAAATTATTTACACGAGTATCTTCAATCGACGATTGTATCATTTTACAAAACGAACTTGATCTTTTGGTTAACTGGTGCCAACAGTGGGGAATGAACTTAAACATATCTAAATGTCACTCAATCAGCTTTTATAGAATACGCAACCAATTGCATTTAATTATAATACCAATAACAACAACGTACTCGAATCGTTTTCATCTGTTAAAGACCTTGGTGCAATTTTTTCATGTTTTCATGAATATATTGAGTATATCGTGAAGAAATCTTTAAAAAAAATAGGTTCTATTAAACGTCACTTTATTTTCAGATTCTAGGTCTTTTAAAAACCTTTACACGGCTCTTATAAGGCCTGTTTTGGAATACGGTTCTATTATTCGGAGCCCCCATACGAAATTAGAAAGTGATTCAATCGAAAGAGTCCAAAATCGATTCCTCAAATATTTGGCTTTTAAAATAAATTTTCAATTGGAACCTCACGAGTTCAAACCCATCTGTTTACATTCTAATTTGCCTACACTGGCTTCTAGACAGGAAGCGGTGCATATAGCTTTTGTTTATAACCTCATTAATGCCCTTATACGTTTTCCTCATTTACTTGAACACTTTAACGTTCCCTCACACCATCCTAGATACCTCACTCTTTTCTACTCCTTTTTCTCATAATACCAACTTTGCTAAAAATTCACCCCTTTCCAGAGCAATGTCATTATGCAAAAATTACCCCAATTTTGATTTTTTTTTCTTGACGATGTATCTAAAATAACTAAATCACACGTTAATTATTGTTGATGTCTATTATATTATCTTTCGTCAAATTTATCTTATATTGTTATTACATTATTTATAATTTTATCAGTATCAATGTTACAACCAATCACTTATAACCGCGTATATATTTATACATACATATTATATATGTGTCTATTATTTTATATATATTCATATATTATATATTTGTATGTATTATTTTTGTTCAATTGGGTTCACGCCCGTTTTATTTCAACGACTAAATTATTATTATTATTATTATTATTATTATTTATAAAGGTATAGACATAGTTTGTATGCATTTCTTTTTCGATTTCATAATATATAGGTATTATTTATAACGTATATTTAATATAATGTTTAATTTTAGGGAAAAAAAAATGCTTCAAACATATACATGGAAATTTGTGTTAACAATAATTGGGTTGGCGCCTGGTGGGAGAAATTGGCTTTTTAAAATGTTCGCGTCCCTGAGATAAATATACATAGAGCGATACAGGTGATAGAGGGTGAATGAAAAAAAATCAACGACAACTTACTTCAAGTCTAAAACAGTTCAAAAAATGCATTTGTATATTATTTTGTTATTAAGGATACAAATATTCAAAATAATATTATAATCTTTGGCAAAATAACTTACCTAGGCGCAATACTAAATAATAATTGTATGTATACATATTATATTAAAAAAAAAAAAAAAAAGAAGAAAGTAATAGTTGAAAAAATACACAACATATCTAAATTGTAACGTAAAGAATAAAAATACACACAAGACTCAAGAGGACGTTGACGAAATACAATGAAAACTATTTATTGAATTTGATTAACGAACAATATAAGGAAAGCAGATAGTATTTAGTTTGTTATGGTTGTGGATTCAAACATGTTTTATTGATAAATTTTCGTCTAAACCAAAAGCTCGAAGGAAACAGTATATTTTCTCAAATAAATGTGTACTTGGACACGTCCTCTAGAGTCATAATCAACGATTCGCTGACTCACAAATTCACAAACACCCAAAGTTACAAACTTGTTAAAATATAATAGAAAAAAATATATATAATAGATTAAATGATATATCAAAAACCAAACGCGTTTTAGCAAAAATTCTCAAATACCGAGGAAGGTATTTTTCACACAATAGTTAAGCGACATTTTACAGTTTTAAAAATACTTATAAATAATATTTTATGCACCGCCTTTAACAACACTGTTATTATTATGAGAATACAATGAGAATATTATTTTCTAATATCTATAAAATATAAGTTAAAATAAAAGGTGAGTATACGCATATTGTACTATAAATAAAAAAAAAAAAAAATCTTACAACCAATTAAAGTGCCAGAGAATATTGTATTATTATTATAGAACCTTAAATTGTATTTTTTTTTTTTTATTTTAACGTTTATAATAATAAGTACTATAGAAATATTTTTGAACGAATAAAATTTACTAAAATGAATCCAGATTCACGTGACAATTATGCAAAACATGTACCCAGTAAAATATTATTAAAAAACATTATTCTGTTCTCAGGGCTTTTGTTATACATATGATTAGGTATATACAGTTAATTCAAGCACACTTGACACTTAACAATTAAAATTTTTTACTGAAATTTAAGGTCGCTTTTACAACAATTATAGATAAATATATAACTACTCACTAAATATATTAAATAATATTATTTTAAAACTAAACTATTATTATGATTCTATAATATTGTAAACAAACGATATAGGAAAGTTAATACATAATAAATAATAATATTATTATCTCTCATCAGTTTGTCGTGAATTTAAACACTATACAAAAAAAAAAATATAAAACAATAGTATTATAAGACTAGTGTTAAAAGACTATAGTTACTAAAACACAATATAGCTAAACGACAAAAAACAAGCAACTGTTATTTCTTTTTTTATAATTTTCATACAAATATAACGAGCGTTTCCCTTTAAAAAAAAAAAAATGATATTTGGATCAGCAATTGTTTTCTTTTTATATTTATAAAGATAATAAAAACACTTAACGTTAAATTTCAAATTAAAAATTATATAAATCCAAAAAACAAAACAAATTAAATCCATTAAAATAATATTTTCAAACAGAAAAAACAATAACTAAATAGCAGTCCACCGGCTATACCATATTTACACTTAAACAATTATAATTTTTTGAAAGAAAAAAAAAATACCAGAGAAATTGAAAATTCATAATTTTAAATAATAAACTCAAATAAAATGAAGCTTGTTTTGTTCAATCAAATTTAGAAATGGTTTAAAAAATGAGGTTACAAATCAGGATAACAATCACACCAATATTATTCAGTTTTATTTTTTTTTTTATGTATATAGTATAGAGGTAACTAAAATAATTAACAAAAAGTTATAATAAGAAACAATACCGATCGTTATTAAGAGGAATTTTTACGTTTGAAAAAAAAAAAATTCATTTATTGATGCAATTATTATCGTTAGACGTATAGTATTTTTTTAATAAGTGTATACAATCATTTTTAACGTAAATATACGCACTCTTTATAAAATGAGACATGTTGAATAGATAATAATAGTTTGCATACTGTTTATAACATTATAATATAATAATTATAAATACAAATTTTCAAATCCTAGCGAAAAAAAAAAATTTACAGTCGAGAACGGCTAATATCAGGTTTTTAGGAAGAGGAGGGGGTAATCTAGAGCCGTGTACTTTATGGTTCCTTTTTTTTTCTTTTGATTATGCAAACAGTTTAACTTTCTTTTCGTGATATTCATATATAAATGAAGTTTTCATAATCGTTGGTCAAACTTTCTTGCTCTTTATGTTCGGTCCAAACTGTCTGTACCTATAAAAACCGTGATGATAATAATTAACGCAAAAGCATCATAAAGTAATTACAAATAATAGTAATAATACTATAAACACGAGATGGATTATCAATTATCAGAACAATATTGCTTGTACGGTGATGTGGATTTGTACGGCAATAAAGACAAATGGAAGCTGGAGAGCAGGGAGGAATATGATCGAAAATGAGATTAAATAAACATATTTTAATGATTTTATAAATTACATGCGTGAGGTGATCAAGATTAATTTGTTGAGAAATCTAGGCGTTCTGGAAAAGCGAGACGAATGGATGAAATAAACGACACCGAGTTAAATAAAATCAACGATATTTTAATAAAACTATCCACATACACAAATTTGTAAATATAGTAGTAATGTATAATTATACCATTTTATTTGTAATAATATATAAATATAGTGCTGGAATGTAAAAAATATCATTGTTATATATTTATGTCTACAGTGTAGATATACCTACATACCTACATACCTGTATAAATATAATATATATTATATAGGTAACTTTTTATAGTTATAAAATGTTTCAATGGAATGTTACCAAATGCAGATAATATGTGTAAACACTAAACAGACGTGTTTCAGTTACATAACATTCATATATTTGTTACATTTTACGGTTGCAGTTTTATACAACCAAAAGGCAAGCAGCACCTAACTTATTAATGTCTAGCCATCAGAAATGTCGCAATATGTAAGCTGAAAAAAAGCAAACATTGTGTGTAAACAGAAACGTAACTATTACATTACAGATATGATTTGTTATGTATTTGCTGATTGGTTCGAATATGGCTGAAATATAATGTTATTGTGCTGTTATTACTTTTATGGTTATTGAAGAATTAATTGTGTCTGAGTACAATGGAGGGAAGTGACAGGAGTGGTATTTAATGAAATATTGTTGAGGGCGGAAAAGAGAAACTCAATGGCAATACATGTTAGACACACGGAGTAGACGAAGAAACAGCGATGGATAAGGAAATTCGGTAGAATAAGAAATGTCGGTATTCTTTAGCTTACTTGTTTCGACTTGTAATTCGGATTCCTTTTTATGAGAAAAATGAAGTCACTGCCGAGTGGCCAACAGTATTGTACGTTCAGTGGCATGTCGTCGTGGTGAAGTTTGCGTTCATATTCTTCGGTTTTCGATACCTATAAGATCGAAAATATAAATAATCTTTAATAAAATCAGATGTTATTATTTGTCGTCGCAACCCGGCGAGTGTTTTTTTTTTTTTTACAAACCTCGTACAGAGAAAACTGTTCCACTTGTTCTTTGCTGTTGTAACAATTGAGCAATATTCTTATCAACTCGTCGACGGTGGTTCGTTCGGAAATCAACAGACTTTTATACTTGGACTGAACAAAACACAAATATATACAATTAAATAGGTTACCTACATGAAAACATTAAACGGTCAATTTTTTTTTAAAAAACTTACGCCTGGCATTAGTTCACTGTCGTAGATTTTCACAAGACCACCCTTCTTCGATTGCAAGCAAAACCTTAATTGGATAAAAAAAAAAACATTTATACACATACATATTAATTTATACTTAAGTAATAAACAATTAAACGTGTAAAATATTATAGCCTGGTATTACAAAAACCTACGTATCCATTTCATTATTAAATTTATTGACTTCACGAAAAAAATATAAATCAATAGAATAAGTTATTCTTTGATTAATAGTTACAGTAGGTAGCTACAATTTTAAAAACTGATGCAAATAGTTACTCGTTTCAATAACTTGAAAACTTGTGAATAACTTTTTAACCGGTTAATGTCTAACTTTTCTATAAGTGCACGTCATATAAAACTATCTGTAATCATCGTATGCTGTAGTTGCGGACGAATTAATTTAATTGCGGATTTTTAATGCGTTTTTAAACGGTCATCCAGAAGTTTAAATTTTTTATTTATAGACATTTTTTTATGTATATACCTCGATTCTCCTTTGGGGTGACACGATTGTAACACTGCGGGACA
Organism: Cinara cedri; assembly: GCA_902439185.1. Taxonomy (NCBI): domain Eukaryota; kingdom Metazoa; phylum Arthropoda; class Insecta; order Hemiptera; family Aphididae; genus Cinara; species Cinara cedri. The sequence goes on along the minus strand of CABPRJ010002387.1, from coordinate 567,556 downwards.
TGATTCATCGTCCAACACGAATACGGTTCTGAGTCCTGTAAATTGTGAATACACAAGAGGTGAAATATCGAATAAATAATCAAGTTTCGATTAGGTTATAGGTTTAAGACAGCTGCTGGCCTGCAGTAGCGTATCGCATACCGCGGGTTTATGAAGCTTACCGATCTTTCTGAGTGTTATCTCCATGGTCATGTAAAATAAATTTGGGTCCCTGTGCCGCATTCGATATTTGCTGAGCAGAATGGAGACGACCTCGCTGCAAGTCGTCGTGTATGACAAACCGAGTGTTTTGTATTCGAGATCGGAACGCAAACATTTTGTGTATACTTTGATCGTATCCTAAAAGTAAAAAATAAAAATAAATAAAAAAATATTTACTTAAAAAATCAAAACCGAAAACGCATTATATCAATATTATTATATTAGTCAATACAAAGAAAAAAAATAAAAAGAGATTATTTGTGTATGAAAAAAAAACCCCAAAAGATTAATTGTTGACAATTTTGATTAACATTTTAAAAATAGAACCACCAGAGAGAAATTTTGCATCTTTATCTTATTTGTGGTATTGCAGGGATAAATGGAAACATTTCCATAAAAAGCAATTTGTCAGAAAAAGTATTAGAAGTTTAGAAAAAAAAACTAATTTTAATAATACCTAAATAGTTTTTTCGCTCCACTCAGCATCTAAAATTTCAAAATATAATTACTAATACCTATACTAAAATATTACATAAATTGAAAATGGCCCTCATTTCAAACCTTTATTTTTATGGAAAACTCTATTTTATCAAAACACATTTAATGTAAATGGTAAATACTTTTTATTTATTTTGAGTATCAAATAATTAACGAGTTCAAAAAAAAAAAAAAAATTGTATATTAGGTATATTTCCAGATATTGGTTTAATTTTTCCCCAGTCGTTTTCTAAAATACGGTTCGTTTGTTTACTTTTTTCGGTTTTCGTATAGAACATTTTTTTGTATTTTCATCAAAAATCTATTATAAAATCAGTACTGACGATCACCGATGATATATTATGCGTGAACTTACTATCGGATTGGAAATGTTCAACGACGATATGCTCGAACATCTACTGGTCATCGACTCGTGATTAAAAGAACTCGCGGTTGACACGATGCTGAGCGTGTCGGCACATTTTGTGCGGTGTACGTGCTTCAGCATGGTTTACGTGATTTTCCTTCCGGATATATTCCCGTCACCGTATTACCCGATTAGAGTTTTAAAACGTCCAAAACCTGGAAAAAACAACGCGTTATAATATGTCTATACATATGAATACAAATTTATTTTTACGAATGATTTGTGTATCTATAAAAAAGACATTAAATCTGTTACTATATTGCGTACCGAGCGATCGAACGAAAAGATAACTTTTAATTTCGATAGGTAATAATTTAAAAAATTATAACTATCGAAAAATCACTCAAGAAAAACCGCCGAAAATGGAAAAACGGCGGTAGTGGAAAATCAATTTTTTCACTTTAAGAGTTGTTCATTAACGAATAGAATTACGATATTAAGTATGTATTTATTGGAATGCGCTTTATTCTATAGAGCGCCAAAAGAAAATAGAACACACATTCTAATCTGAGTCCTGGTATATACCGTATGTGTTCTTAAATCTAAGCCTGTGATAACATCGTTGATCATCGATGCTTTCCGTTTTCTAAAATCAGAAATCCTCGATGATATCGCCATCGATTATCCAAGAAAAATGATAATATTTGTTTGTTCACCGTCGTCGGCGGTAAAGAGTTTTCGAAAAATATAATAATATCACTATTTCTGGTCATAAACTTTGAAAAAATTGATATAATTACGTTTTAACGACAAGATAATATAAACATTGCCTTGACAGTGGTTACGATATAAATCATGTTTTTTTTTTTTTAAATACCGCACTGCACCGGCGGGTCAGAATATAAAATAATGAGACACAAACACTGTACAACTTCAACATATAAAAACGTATATTTTATTATTATTTAAACACTGTTTCACTTGATCTCATAACTCATAAGTATACAATACAAATTTTATTTTATTTTTTTTTTTAAATTTGAATACTTAAAATAATTAAATTGTTTGTTAGTCACAAATTTTAATTATTATAACATACATGTAATCTTCTATATATATTATAAAATAACATGTCCTGACTGAATGACTGATTCATCATCGCCTATCCCAAACTACTCGACAAAATGAGCTGAAATTTCTTTAATTAAAAAAAAATTGTGCAATTAAACGTTACATATTTAAAAGTAGAATTATAGTTGTTATGTAATTTTATTTCTGTTTATTATTATTTATTTTTTTTGTTTTAAATTTTTTTTCATTTCCGTGTTAATATAATAATCCACAAGGCAACAAAAATCGTACCGAAAATAACTAAAAACCTTTCATCTCTTTTAAGTTTTATTTTTGTGACAAAAAGTCACGAAAAAATATTTTCCTCCAAGGTCACATCTACCTATACATCCGAAATTCATCAAAATTGGTTCAACAGTTTTTACGTGATAGAGTAACAAACATCCCATACGTTCTCACAAACTTTCACATTTAAAATATTGTAGAATAGGTTAGGAAGTAGCATTATAAAAACAATACAAATTAATCATAAAATTATTTGTTTTAATGAAATGATATTGTAGTTGTTTAATATTTAATACTTATTTCTACTTTAAGCATCGTAAAATATCTCTCACCTCGTGAGATTTTAGATAACACCACGAATGTTGAATAGTTCATAAAAAAAAACGTGAGAAATTCAATTACACGATAACCCGATGTGCACGTACAAACAGAAAACGCAAAATTAATCGATATTTATACATATACAATCGTCTTTTGATTGGCTTTAATGACGAAATAAACGCCAACTACAGCAACAGACATTATCTGCACACTCTCGATACATTGAAAATCCAATATTGTTCAGTTGTTTTTATTTTATTTTTTTTTTTTTCGTTTTAGTCTACTTTTATTAATATCTGGCCCAGCGTGCATCACAATAAATGTACGCATACCTACGTCAAGGGACATTGGATATGCAATAATAATAAGATTCATTTTAGTTTGTAATTGCCTATACTCTGTGCCGTTTTTCCATTTACGGCGGTTTTCCCAGAATGGTTTTTCGATAGTTGAAACTTTTAAAATATTATCTATTGAAATTAAAAATTATTTTTCCGTTCGATCGCTCGGTATGCAATATAGTAACAGATTTTATGTTTTTTATAGATACAAATATCATTAAACTTCATTAAAAATAAAAGTTGTCCACAGGAAAAAAAAAGGGCCGAAATATTTTTAACGAATACCTACATTTCTTACATTTTTCCGTTTTGACCTCTGTTCCCCCCCCCCCTTTGTTGCTAATGGAACTCATAAATCAACGAAAAATTGATAATTTTTCCGATTTATTGAGAAAATCAAAAAATGACCTATTCAATTTATTAACTAAATCAACAATTTTACAAGAAACTCCATATAAATACATATTGTTTGGTGCAAGAATTACGGTGAAAAAGTTATTTATACCTAAAACATATAAAAAAAAAAATGCATAATATTAAAATCAATAAATTTTTATTCGCGCTAAGAATATAAAAAAACACATGAAGAAATTTGCAAAATTTCCAAATATTTTATTGTCTGCTGACAATATTATATTATTATATATTTGTGTCAGCACCACAATAATCATATAATATGTAGTAGATAAAAACCTTATGAAAACCAATACGATGATGATTTCAGCACGGGTCGGATGATAAAAAAAGAAAAAAAAACTGTGTGTAAATACTGTTTTCTTCTCGTATTACGCGTGCGATTACCGCAACTCTGTTATACGCTACGAGCTCTGTTTTTTTTAATTTTGAGTTATTTTTTTCTTTTAATGCAATTTCGTAATTGATACCTATACGTTTTGCAATCTTCGATATCGAATAACCACGTAAACTGATAACCGCAAATCAACTAAACAAACAATAACACAAGTGTTCTCTTTTCGATCATTTGACAATCAAAAGTCGACAACATAACAATGTTGTGTTTGTGCAAAAACAAACGATTTTTAAAAATAAAAATGTATACTCGAAATCTTCGTACATCGATTGATTAAGCGATTAAGGAACCACAATTATTATTACTTATTATTTATTAGTTTTACAAATTGCGGTACGCCACTCCCTTATTGGGCCGGTAAAAACCCTACAAAAATTCTGTATTCACGTCAGTGGCGTATGCCACAATGCCCGCGGGCCGTAATGCCAATAGCAGGTACGACGGTATCAGCCACCTGATTTTTTTTTTTTTCGTCCCGGGAATCACAATTGCCCAACGTCGAATGGTCGTCCTGACAGCCGTGTGAATATCTCCACTCGTTTTTCGATTCGTTACAATAAATTATTATTATTATTATTATTATGTACACCAGAAGAAAATATAATATTTTATAGTGCGTTCGGACGCGAATAACATTGCTGCGGCGGTTGTGTAAAATGTGCGACGGAACGCGAACGGCCGCGCCGCCAGTCAGTCGCAGCTGCCCACCACGTGATACTCGTAAATGCGTCGGGCTTCGAACAACAGCGAACAAATAATAATAAAAAAAATCACTGAGATTGTATTGTTCCGTACAATAAAAGGGATTCTGAACGACAAACAGACCCTGAGCGGGCCCTAAACGCGGGTGCGAAGTAACGGCACCGCGACCGTCGCGGCACGGCTACGGTTTGTAAGCCGTCCAAGTCTATATTTACACGCGATGCCGAGCATATTTACGAGCAGTGACATATCCGCTACTGATACCATTATCAGTAGACGTTCATTGGTCGTTCCGGACGCGCAGACATTTCCGAAAACCGAACGGATTTACGAACCGCGCTCGGTGCCGGATAACATTCTGAGCGGAGCCCGGTCGCACAATTCATTAAAACTTAACCCGCGCGTGTCGATTTGCGAACTGCGTGGTAAAACAACAGCGCCGCCCGAATTATCGCCGCACTGCGACGTTATCGCGCCCCGCCGCGCAGCTTTACGCGAAAATACGGGTTCAAAAACTTTAAACTGCCCATAAATAGCGCAATAGTTATTAAACGACGCCGATAACAGACGTGATACAAGTGTTATACTGTGATCATTTCAGATTCGCACCATTATTTTTAACCTGACCACGACAAAAATAAATAAACCGTACGTTTTCCCGGTTTTTTCTGATTTCTCTCGATTATTAGAAAAGGAGAATACTACCAAGACAATCGAGATTAAAGGACCACCTCAATGCATTGACTAAATTCAAAATACTACAAACACTCTCGTATCATTTTTAATTGGATCGAGGTTTCTGGTAGAAAAGTAACACACAGACTGAAAACAACACACATCACATAGTTAAGCCAATACGTCTTTACGTCATGGAGTTTTTATAATAATTAGAAAAACCTGGGGAAAACTTAAGAAAAACGAAAAAATGTACTAAATTTATTATTTTTTATTTTATTTTTGTTATGATTCAGTTAAAAATATTCCTATAGAGACTTAAAATTTAGATAGAAAACAATCGTACAATTTTCGATCATCGATTTTGAACTATTTATAGAAATTTTAATTTTACAAGTTTTTTATGTAGTTTTTATTCGGTAGGTAGAACAAACAAAAATGCTTAAAAATTCAACAGAAGGTTCATTATAAGACGTCCTTTGTGAAAAAAAAAATTTAATGTAATATAGCATTATTTTTTTTTTCATATAAGAATTTTAATATCAAATGTTGACGGAAATCGTAAGTATTTATAGCCGAACTCCGTTCATAATCGTTTTTTGTTTATATAATGATTAATCGTTGGGTACTTATACAGATATGCCTACACTAAACTCCCCTCAATATCCTACCTTCCTAACTTCTCACCTACAACAGTGACCCACCCATGGTGCAAAGTATCGCCGTCTTTTCTACGATAATATTCACTTTTACATTTTTATTATTATTTTTTTTTTAATTGGAAATACGGCGTTTATATCAGAATTAATTTTCCATTTTCAGTGTACTATATGATAATAGTTTAATATAATTTCCGTTTGATCTTCGATTGTAGGTACACTGCAGGTACCGATTATTGGTTGAGAAGATTAAAATTATTGAAATATTAAAAATAAAAATAATAAAAATGTGGAAAAAACATCGGAAGTGAACTTTGAAATGTACCCATTACACGTATATGTATGTCGAAACAATAAACAGGTATTTAATAATAATAAGTCGGTAAAAAAAGTAGGTAATTACCTATATTCCTCATTAGGTATACGCTATTAGATAATCCGTTTTTTTCTCTCACTTTATATTTATTTTTTTTTTTTATTTTCACTCGTATATTATGAACGGCGTGTTTGTACGTGAATACCGTCGAAAACGAGGAAAAAAAACCCGACCGGACGACTTTCTTCAACCACGATGATAAAACAATGTAGGTACGATAATTATAAAAAAAAAAAAAAACTCGCAGTCCAAACAATTCGCACGACATTTGCGTCAGTGGTGTATGAACCGCTGTTCGACTTGTTGCTTGTACTTTATTTTGGTTTTTTAACAAGTTTTACTTTTAAAAAACCTGGTCGCAAAATGTCAATGTTTGTTTTGGTCACACACCGGAACATTTTTAAACACGCACAAATCGCAGTCTGCTATAATAATTAATATAATTTGAGAAAGAAAAAAAAAACCTTCTTTTAAAACCCGAAAAACATTAGGTTTCAGCTGTAAATAACTTTCATCAAGTCCGGGTGTAAATTTTTAAAAACGCGCGGGTAATCAAACCTTTACCATAACAGCCTGCCAGTGTTTTGACGAAATGTGACAAATGCAACGAAACAGGACGTACTATGTATCGATTTTGATTTGATTTTTTTTTTTTTCTTGCTGAACGGTTTTAAGTTGTAACGCCGCCAACCGACGGAGAATTTTGTTTGGCGTCACGCACGAAAAATCGTGGCTACGTCGACGGACCC